>CAAKHG010042719.1:0-36703 GCA_901007715.1 Dactylopterus volitans | reverse complement strand
GGGGGGGCGCCGAAGGGGGGCGGGGGGGGGGGACATCCATTGCGGAGCTTCACGTGGCCCGAGACTCGGCCCCTGAGCCAGAATACCACATGCAAGCTCTATGGAAACGGACCGCATGACCGACTTGGGCGGTGAGCTCCTGCAGGAAAGCGCTGGAGAGCCTCTCCCGACTACGGCAGTGTGGCTCGGACGTGCGTAGCTGGTTGTAGTTCACGGTCATTTAGCATCAACACCATCGTCAACAACAACAAACGCAGGCGAATATTTCTCCGGAATGCTTTGAGGTTTTCCTCGTCATATTTCACAGAAGTTCGCGAGCGCTCTGCTCTAAGAAGCACTTTACATCTACTTCCCACTTAATGTAGCCTCTCGTGATCTGAATTTGTTTACTGTTTTTATTTTGTAATGTTGTGTTTTTTACATCTTAGCACTTCCTTCCTGTATCTCACGTTTGTTTTATACTGACACGGAGCAGCTGCGCCCGCGACCACGCAATTTCCTGCGGGATTAATGAAAGTATTTCTGGTCCCGCGCATCTGCCGGCGTTCGAGGTTTCCTGAAGAGCTGAGGCGAGCTCAGCATGAGAGGGGAACGCCTGAGTAAACAGCCGGCAAAAGGAGCCGCCAAACGAGCCCCGCGTAAAAGTGCTGTTTGAAATAAACCTCTTCAAAAGGGCGCACAATGGTCCCGTCCACCACCATCACCCCCACCCCCGCCCCGGCTCGCCTGCCCCGACCCGACCCCGCCCGGCCGCACACAATGGCGGCGTTCGCGGGGACCCGGAAGTGAACGCGAAAGCTCAGGTCTGCTCGGCCTTCCCATTCAAATCTGACCGCTTTCAGGCGCCGACGAGAGCCGGGTCACGGGTGGAGCAGACGCCAGATAAATCAGGACCCGGGCCCCGACGTGGCGGTCGCCTGCCGCCCGACAGGAAGCGAGAGAATTGTCAATGAGGCCGCCGGGTGGTCACCTCCGCCATGGGCCTCACGTTTCCATTTGTCTGTCGGCAGGGTCGTTCGCGAGAGGCATGAATAAATGTTGATCTTTCTTTTTCCTCTTTCCCTCGATTAGATTTCGGCGTCCATCTGGATCATCGTCGGCTGTGAGATAAGACACGTTTTGAAAAGGAGGCCTAATAAATGACACTGAACTGCCCTCTCCTCCCTCCCCCCTCCCTCCCTCACCACCCATAACGTCTATCAAATGCCGGAACCCGATCTGCATCCCACAAACACAACAATCTATTTTTGACAGGAGCAAAGTTCCCCTACCTCCGAGGTTACGACTCTCCCAGTGTTTTGTTTACTGAGGAAAAATAAGTTGACGAAAAAAGGTTTAGGAAGGAAAAAGTTATCTCGTTTGGGTCGAACAACTGAAAAAAAAAAATATGGTAGAAAGCGGCATGAATTCCAGTCCGTGGGATGTGTTGTTTTTTTTTGTTGTTTTTTTTGAGGAATGTAAATAGCTGAGAGCATCTTTTGCAGGAGTATCTCCACATGGGAGACGGTTCGGCCCTCAGGGGAGTCTCAGCGTAGCTTCCGATGAGCTCGGACCTGACTTCCCCCCCCCGTGGAAGTCGCGCGTCTGCAGACACAAGTACTGTGCTCGTAGATCGCGTCGGACTCTTTGAGGCGTCGGCAGAGGAGCACAGCTGATGCCGACGGCTCTTGACGCGAGCCGGCGCGTTGCGTCGCACCTGCTGCCGAGCGCGGCGACAGCTGGGGCAAAAGGGGCTGCCCACGTCTGCGCCGCTCCTCCCGGGGAAAAAGCCCGGCCTTCGCTCGCCTTTGGCGGCCTCCCACATCCGACGGCGCGTGGGAACTCAAAACTCGAACAAGACCATGCTTGAAGCTGCGGAGGCCCTGCCCTCGGGGAAAGCGGCTCGGGAACAATGGCGCGCTCTGGAAACGCGAGAAATTCCCAGCAACTCCTGTTTGCAATCACAAGTATATATATATATATATTTTTCGCACAGGTGGCAGCAGTTTCTGGACAGATTTAAAAAGAAAAAGAAAAAAAAAAGGGGCTGTGTGGCAATTGCGCGCCTATCTCGGCCTTCCCGGCTGACGCGTCACCCGCTCGGTTCCCGCTCTCGGCGCAGCGACAGGTCAAACTTCCAAGTCAACAGCCAGAGAGCAAACACACGAGCATGAGCAAACATGAGCCTCCCCGACGGCAGGGGAGACGGGAGAGAGCGGGAACGCCTGCACAGGAATGCCAGCGGCGGCCGCGACTTCCCCCCCGAGTTGGTGACACATTAGCAGAGAAAACACATGAATATTGAGCTCGGGCGCAATTGCACCCAGAGACACAGACCGCGGCCGGGGGTTCGTCTTGACTCTCGGATTCCGTTCTCACTCGCCAAAAGTCACTCCTCCACCAGCGCCGCGCCACCTGGTTGCCGTGGCAACTTCCGAATCTAACAAGGCCTCGGCCTCGCACGCTGATGTCACCGCTGACCTTCAGCCAGACGGATGCTTCCTCTTACTTGCGTTGCATGAAACTAACGAGGAGCGACGCACACACGTCGTTTGCAAACTCGTTCCTGGCGACCGAGACCCATCCCGAGGCTGCGAGCATATGACCTCAGCAGTTACACATGCACGAAGAAGAGACGCCCCCTTGACGAGACCCGCTCTGCCAGAGCTTCATTTATTTTTATTTATTTTTATATCACGGAGGCCAACTGTGAAAACGGGCTTCTAAGAAACGCGCCGTTCGCTTTGCGCTCGAAAGCGCCGCCGCCGATGCACAAGCACTTTTGACAGCACTCAGGTCGGCACTCAGGCCCACGCGAAGGCGCTTACTTACCAGGAGAGCAAGAACGTTAAAAAAAAAAAAAGAAAAAAAAATCTGCTGATCTTTCACCTACGGGAGCTCATTTCAAACTCGCTTTAAAACTGGCGCGCTTCCAGCCGGACGAGAGCGCGTGCGTGCACCTGCGGTAGAGCACAGTTCCACCGGACAATCACTTCTCAGAAACCAGAGAGTTCATCATTTATTCACAGCCCGTGACTCACACACACACACACACACACACCGAAGGAGCGGAAAGGAAACGCGCTGGTGCTGAGTTTGTTCTAACGAGCCCTTTTTTTTTTTTTTTTCCTCCCCCCGAAACTGTTGTAACAGCCTAAAAACTCTCACTTCCACTTCCGTGAGCTCAGCTTTGGTCAAATACAACTTTTTCTCTCGAAAGGTTGCTCATTCAAAAAGGCGTCACTTCCGCACTGATCTGGATACATATATGTATATATATATATATTTTTTTTTATTTCAATCAGCATAACAAAAAAAAAAAAAAAAAGGAACAAAAATAAAGCAGAAGTGTCTATGATCTAGAGAACAGAAAGTTGGGTCTGCAGAAGGTGAGTCAATGCAGTCAATGAAGCACCTGTGAAGGAGGTGGCTGGGGATATTTCATAAGCACTTGCTGGGGTCTAAAAGTCAGTCGCTGAAAATCAAACGTGAACAGCCAGCGAGGTTGGTAACACCCCCCCCGCCCCCTCCCCCAGCCACCCTCCCTTTGCACCCCTCCCACTCCAAAGTGCAAACTCAGCAGTTGAGCGCCTTCTACTATAGTCTTGATTCTGGGGGCACCTGCAACCTGGGTCCCTGCTAAGGCAGCTGAAACTACAAAATGCTTCAACCGTAATATGAGAGGAAGGGGAGGGGTAAGAGGGGGGAGAAAAAAAAAAAAGAGAGAGGCAACAATAAGAGCTGCGGTAACAGAGTCAAAACCTGAAACAACAAAAATATATATCCATGTCACAGTGTGCGAATATCCAGCGTCCATCTAGTGTCTTTCAGAAAACAAGCCGCCACGGTAGACATCTTGGATGTATGCACTGCGCAGGAATAACACGTTTCCTCAATCATCCCCAGCAACTGTGCACAATCTGGCAATCACAACGTTTTTCTTTTCTCTTCTTTTTTTTTTTTTTTTTTACACCTCAAGGTCCTAAACATATCCAAAAATACACATTCTTACAAATGACAGAGGCAGTTCAAGCCATGAAAGTGATATGCTGATGAAGGCAATGGTTTAGAACCCATACGAACGTCCAACCCATCCTTTGGATATGTAGCTGTCTCACAACAATACTGAACTCAGCGGCGTCAGTCTGCAAAAAAAAACAAACCCAAAAAACAAACATAAATGTGTCCCAAAATCCCCCAAACTTATTTTTTTTGTTTAAAAAAAGAGGGAGGAAAACTAAAGAAATCGCAGTAAGAGCTCAAAGAAAAGTGTATTGTATATTTAAGCAGTACTGATTATACAGAGTGTGAGTGAAATACAGAGGCAAACTTAAAAAAAAAAAAAAGGCAAAAATTGTCTCGTTTAAATGAAATCTGGGGGTTATAGTGAAGTCAAAAATGATCAAAACGAAAAAAATAAAACTATATATAGGTCATAGCAGAGAGGTTGTGTGATTAATTGCTTCGGATTGCATTTCTCCACATTCTCATTCTCAGCTACTTTAATTTTTATCCATTCATTTACTTTTTTTTTTACTTTATTTTCGTGCCTGCGGCCTCCAAATGTCCAGGCTGGTGACGGGGGCGCGCGTGGGGGGATCATTAAGATTTGTAATTTGAGGTAAGCCAGGTCAGGCCCTCGTATAGTCCATCCCCTGATGTGGCGCACGAGGGCTGAACGTACCAATTCCTATCTCTGATCCGGGTCAGGCCCAGCTTCTCCTGGATCTCGTGGGGCTTCATGGCGTCCGGCAGGTCCTGCTTGTTGGCGAAGATCAGGATGATGGCGTCCCTCATCTCCCTGTCGTTGATGATCCGGTGGAGCTCCTGCCTCGCCTCGTCGATCCGGTCCCTGTCGGCGCAGTCCACCACGAAAATGAGGCCCTGGGTGCCGGTGTAGTAATGTCTCCAGAGGGGCCGGATCTTGTCCTGGCCCCCCACGTCCCACACGTTGAACTTCACATTCTTGTAGTTGACGGTCTCCACGTTGAAGCCGACCGTGGGGATGGTGGTGACCGACTGTCCCAGCTTCAGCTTGTACAGGATGGTGGTTTTCCCGGCGGCATCAAGTCCAAGCATCAATATTCTCATCTCCTTGTTGCCAAAGACCTTTGACATAAACTTCCCCATCTTGTTTGCTGTGCATAAATACTTTGTAAGAAGTAAAAAAAAAAAAAATTATAATAATAGCACTTCTCTGATGAGAGAGGGGGAGAGAGAGAGAGAAAAAAAGGGGTTGTTTTTCAGTACAGCAGCGTAAGCCGAGAGCCCCCCACGTGACGGCGGCTGCGGGCTTGACAACCGGGTGTCCGTTTATATTCAAAAAAAAAAAGAAAAAAAAAAGGAAAAGCCGGTGACGCTCAAGTTTGTACGGTCGGGACGAGTCCGGCACAACTGCGATCGCGGTCTGACCTGAGCGGGGCGACGCTCACAGGGAGCAGCCGTGCGCGCGGCGGAGCCCTCGTGGATTTGGGTGGGGATGCGTCTTCATGATCCGCTGCCCTCCGACGAACGGGAGGAACGGCCGCGCCGCCTGGTTTCAAACTTCCCTCGAAATCCACATTTCAAGGCTCGAAAAAAGAAAAAAAAAAGAGGGGGGAGGGAGGGGGGGTCCAACTAGCTCTGCACAAAAAGCCCTCTACATAAATCAGGCCCAGTCCGAGCCCGGGGATCCCACTTCCTCCTTGGCTGCCGGCTGTCCACACTTGCCCTGAGCCAATTCCTCTCGATGGATTCCGAGGCAGTCTGCTGGTCCGCTGCCTCGGATACACGCCCGAATCCCACCAAAAACAAAACAAAAAAATAAATAAAATTAAATTAAAAAAAAAAAATCCTGCGGTCGTTTCTGCGCCGGGACGCTCGGAGGAAGGAGCCCCTCAAAAGGTCATTGATTCATCCGACTTTCTTCTCTTCCCCCCCTGTGACACAAGAGCGGCGGTCCGGAGAAGGGAGGGGTGTTAGTACGGAGGAGGGTTTGGGAGGGGGGGCAGGAGGGAGACAACTTTGGGTCCGAAAATATGCTCTGTTTTCGGGTAGAAACGCCGCGTGGAAACAAGTGAAATACGGAGCCGGGCGGGGGGGGGGGATTACCTGCGTGCGCGGCCGTCGTCCCCGGGTCCCCGGGCCGTTTCTCCCCGGACTCGCCGCTCTCTCGGTCTCTCTTCCTCCCTCTCTCTCTCTCTCTCTCTCTCTCTCTCTCTCTCTCCCTCTCTCTCTCTCAGTCACTACGGCGGCGGTGCTGTGTTACCGGAAAAGGTGCGGACCTACATCAGCCGCCACTTCCTCTACCCTGCTCACACACACACACACACATTGGTGCTGCCTTCACGCGCTCGTCTGGAGCTCCGACATTTAAGACACGAGGGGCATGCCTTCCGATGCCCGCTTAGCGCTATTTAACTAGTAAGAATAGCACTTCTTGCAGAAAAAAAAAACGCGTGTGAATGGTGGTGTGCTCGGAGCCAAAAAAGAAAAAGAAAAAAAAAAAAAGTTCGATCTAATATGTTCAAAGCAGCTCGAGCATGACCGGCTGGCTTTGAGGTTGCGCCTCTATGACGTCATAGAGCGTATGACATCATTCAGTCAAAGCGCGGTTGCCATGGGGATGGGACAACAAAGCAAAAAGACATGGGAGCAAACAAACGCCCCAAAAAACGTCAGCGTTTGCCGAATCAAAGCAGAACTGGTTAACATCAAGGCTTGTCCATTCATTCCAATGGCATACATATATTTTAAAAAGCTTAATAGTGCAAAAAAAAAAGAAGTTTGTTAAAGTTTTAATGGAAGTGTACATCCATGTCCTTCAAAAGCTGGATATTTTTCAGTGGGTTGAATGGTTTCTGTAGCTTAAATTTTGCAGAAGTAGCCCACACAAAATACAAAGACCTATAAAAAAAAACAGGAAGAAGAAGAGGAACAATGAAAATAGTAATAAAGACAAGTGAAATTCTTATTTTCTGCAGACATGCAAGTGAATGCAGAAAAGCTGAATTTAGCTGCTCAAGGAATGCAAAACAAAAAGGGAGAAATAAACCTTGAAGCCTACATGACCATAGCACGAAGGCATAAGGAAGCTGACCCATATGAAAAGCAGGAAACTGGTTTGCTCTGGTGTCACGACCACATGACGTCACAGGCCGCATGATGTCATACGGTTTCAGCGTTCACACTTGATGGCGGAAATTTGTTGTGCCAGTTGCACTTCAGACCAAACGCTTATGCCCCAGTGCACTGACACATCCAGGGGGTCTCATCCACATCACTGCAGCCGGCCGAGGCGCGAAACACCGGAGGAAAACAGACGCTCAGCGGCCGAGAAGTTGTTCTTAGATTATGTTCAACAGTGTGCCCCCTAAAAATGGAATGCGGTCCGACCCATAAGGCAACAATGAGAGCCTTAACTGACCAGGGGACACTCTTAACTGCCAACATTTGCATCAGTAATTCCTTATTCATAACATCTGAGACGCAGAGAATCATAAATTGTACTGAAATTATTTTTTTTGTTCGTTTTGTTATGCAAATTCATTATTAAAAGTGAAATGTTTCGATTTCTTTATTTGAATGTGTCAATTATTATGATTTAAACTTTGACGTCCTGGCTAAACCACGGTGGGCATGGGAAACAAACAAACAAAAAAAATGCACTGAAGTTATAAGATTTCCGACCGCCATTGAAGGCACCATGCGCCATTTCGCATGCGCGCTGGAAAAACTGAACTGCAGACCGGCTCATTAGCTTGCGTGGGCGCCATTTGAGCGCCCAATTTGCGTTTGATCGCCTCGAATGTTGCGTCTGCTTCAAGAATTACACACAGACCCGGTCATTTGAAAGAGATATAAACACTGAGTATGTGTAATCATCCCCCGGGTGTTGCTCACTTCGGGGTCTTTCTAGTATCTTACCGTTCATTCAAAACGGTTCTGGATGATTAAAGTGTGACGTGGAGGTTGTGCGTGAGAAAGGCGGGAGCACCGCCATGTGCCGCCAGGCTATTAGCGTTGATCAAACATACTCAGCATAGCCTCCTATTCTCTGCCGGTGAGCCGGGAACGAAAATATGAACCATGAAAAAATGAACCCCTCTATGCACCAGAGTCTGATGCAGACAATGGTGGAATAGTACAAGCAGGACGATATGCTTCGCATACGCGTTAAAAAAAAAACTGAAACGTTTCCGGACTGTGGGTTGCTCACTGCGCATGCGCACCACCGACCTCGTTTCTCCCAAGTTGATAAGAATGGTCGGCAACGCGCGCCGGGCCGTCGTAGGTTAGATAAAGTCACCGAGAGAGCTGCACTCTAGTCCGTGGCGTCGATAAAAAACAAAAAACAAAATTGATGGAAGAAACTGGTAAGAGCACCGAACGCACGCCTGTTCGTGAAGTTTTCGTAATGTGGCCGAAACCGTGCCAATTCTGCGGCTACACGACGCTAGCCAGTAGCAGCTAGTGAGATGACTACCGCTAGCCAGTTAGCTAACTCGCAGAAGCCGCGGGTGCCGACTAATAACTGGACGCGGAGGGAAATGGCGTTGTCTAGCACGTTGTACTTGAAGTCACTAGAAGGTCAACGGAATTGTAAAGTACTAATCCAATGACGAAGAAATGTAAGATTATCAGTGAGTCGAACGAATTTTTTTTCACGGTTGCAAGAAGCTCAGAAACCTACACGAACGTCTTGCGGCCGCGATAACGCCATTTTTCAGGAAATAGAAGGGGGTCAAGGCCCAACTTGTGATTGAACTTTGACAATGCAAATAGCAACCTGGTTGCAACATGTCCTCGAACAGCAAACAAGGCTAAGCTAATAACCGACTCTGGAACACCTTTTTTTTTAAAGCGATCTGGGCAATTAACGTAACTAGCCACGCGTAGTGTATCGCAAGTTGCAGGTCACGTTGATGCATTATTTTTAGTAACTTGAGTTAGATAAGGATGTAAGCCTACGCTGGTATCCGTTTACACGAACAAGGAAGTAGCTGTCGCTTGCAGCTTCTGCCCCTGGGATCTGACCTCTTTTGTGTAATATTTGGCAACTAGAAGTTAATGTTTTGTCGATGAGAGCGGCTGCTACTCGAGGCGCGACGCGCGTTCAACCGCAATAATCGACATTTCCAGTTCGGTAGTAAAAAAGTTTACTCAAAACTTTCTGGGTGTTGCTAAGCTAATTGTGTGAAGCAGGCCACGGAGAATTCTGCCCGCGCATCGAATGTTCTCTGAGGATGTTAATTACGTATTTGCCCGGCATTGCCCTGCTATTATCGGTAGCTTTTATTTTCCAAGTTCGGAATTGAAAATATGATTTCAAAATTTAAGCTCAGTGAGTTTGAAGGTTAATTTGGTTCCACTTTAAATGTTGTAACGACTTTTTCTTAATTTTCTCTGACTAATTTGTTTACCCATGATGCTTGCATCTAAACTAGGCCTAGAATTAAAATCCAACTTTCTTTTCAGCAGATTTTAACCTCTCAAACGACCCCGTTACTGGAATGCTGGACACTGATTCCCCTGCCATGGAGAGCAACGGGAACAGCTTCCTTCCTGACCTGCCTGTTGTTAACCAAACTGCTGACTGGTCTATGGACCAAGTTCCCTCAGAGCCGCTTGGAAGCATCTTGCCTGGGCACTCTGGAGCATCCCAGGATGGTTCAGGGGAACCGCACACCAACCAGCAGATGAATGCCGCAGCGTTTGGAACTGCGGAGAAGGCAGTGGAACAATTTCAGATTGCCAGTGCTCAGCTCTTCCAGGAGGAGCAGCCACCGCTTCCTCCGCTGCCGGCAGAAGGGGGAGATCAGCCATCAGAACATGCAGAGCCACAGATACCTACCCAAGAGATGACTGTGGTACCCGAGGGAGCGAAAGATGGCACTGATGGTAAGTAAAATAGTGTTTAAGTGTTGCTCTGTATTGCTTGTTCATATATTGGAGTATATTCAAGTCTCCTTACATGGCATCAAAAAGGTACGGCAATGTGGACAGTTGCAATTTTTAGGTTAGGTTTTGCACAATTATAAAAAATTATACCATTTTGAAACTGGGGTTTTTCCAGACATGTAACCATAAATTGTTTACTTTTACTTCAAAAAATGACATGAAATAAAACTTTGATTGCAAACCCAATTGCTAGAAACAAAATCAAATTCCAATATTGGCCATTTATTGCAAATTAAATGGGGGATAGAGGTAGTAATGTTTTTTTTTTTTAAGAGGTTACAAATAGGCACAAAGAATTTACTGTTGCATAGTCCTCTTAACCTGACTTCTTGTTAACTTATTCAGAAGGGACAGAAGCACCACCAACAGAGGATGGCATGGAGCTTGAAGACACATCCAAAGAGACAACTCAAGAACCCGCTCTCCCTCCAGAGCCACAACTCCCGAGTGAGTTTGAAAAACTCTATAAAGGCTGTGAAGAAAATCCCGAAGACTTCAATGGTTGGGTCTACTTGCTGCAGTATGTGGAACAAGAGGTAAGAGATGAGAATCAGACCCGTCCATTTACATTATTCTAGAACTGAACCGGACAGTCAGTTACATTTTTACCTTGTCAGTGTTGCTGCTAACGAGTCTTATATTGAAAGGGAAAAATCTGATTGTTTGCTTTTAATGTCCTCTTGCAGAATGTTCTTGAAGCTGTGAGAAAGTCCTTTGACGTATTCTTCCTGCGCTATCCATACTGCTACGGCTACTGGAAGAAGTATGCTGACATCGAGAAAAAGCACGGAAACATACAAGTTGCAGAGGAGGTAAATATGAGGTTGCGCTTCTTAATGCAGCCAAGAAATCATATTGTAGCTTTATGACTGAGCGGCAAAGAGTCGCTTTTGTGAATAGAAGTGAAATTGTACGAGTGGTGGACCATTTTGTTTGTCTTGTTTCCCCCAAGGTGTACAGAAGAGGCTTGCAGGCCATCCCTCTCAGCGTGGACCTGTGGCTGCACTACCTAACCTTCATTAAAGAGAACTCAGACCTAACTGACCCAGAAACGGAAGGCCGTATTAGAGCGTGAGTAAAAGACCTTTCCTGTTTTCTTCCCACCGTCCTGTCTGTGCTCATGTAATTTTTTGTCTCAACATGAGTCATATATTGTGAATGTAGTGTATTCAAAGATATTTTTGTCTGTAAAACAGAACATTTGGTGGTTGATTTAAAAAACAAAACAAAAAAACAACTCAAAGACCATTACTTTGTGAGAAGTCTCAACCCAAGATAATAACGTGTGCTATTCTACCTGTAGTGCCTACGAACATGGAGTTCTTGCGGCCGGCACAGACTTCCGCTCGGATCGTCTGTGGGAATCCTTTATCGGCTGGGAGACAGAGCAGCAGAAGTTGGCTCACGTCACCACCCTCTACGACCGCATCATGTGCATACCGACCCAGCTGTACTCCCAGCATTTGCAGAAGTAAGGGGCAAATAATAACATATCTGGCTGCAGTCATCCATGAACGTTGTCACTTCAACATACTGGTTCACAGGTTGTCTATAGAGTGAAATTCCTATTCTCTCCGTGTAGGTTCAAAGAGCACGTGCAGAACAACCACCCCAAACACTTCTTGTGCGAAGAGGAGTTTGTTCAACTGAGGCTGGAGCTCTCCAAAGCCAACCTCGTGCCCATGGTCGGCGATGATGGAGAGACACCTGCTGCTCAGGAGGAGCTGCCACCTGGCACGGAGGATCTCGCAGACCCTGCTAAGGTACATCCCCCGTTGGCAATCTTGCGAGGGAAATAAAATGGTACAGGTGTGCTGCTTTCAGCAGTTGGCAGGAGGTTGCCTGTTCACCATGATGGAATAGAAAGAAAAAGTTTTGCAGGTTTGAAGAGGTGTTTTTATGTCAGCAGCCAAGCCACTGAATGCCAAGGGGATTCAAGCTGGCATCCAGTCAGGGAATCGCCCTTAAACTAAAAGGACCAACAGAGGCCCATTGACCCCCCCCCAGCACCTGCACCCAGAGGTTGATATGCAGGGTCTATTCATACACCCCCCCCTTCTGCAGGCCTCTTGTCTCTGCAAAGCTCATGGTGATGTAAATCCTTGGCTGCAGGACTAGCAGTTATTACATCAAGTGGAGAATGTGATTTGATAAGCCATAAATGACGATATTAACCTTTTATATTTTTTTTGTGTGTGTTTTCATGTAGAGAGTGACGGAGATCGAGAACATGCGCCACAAGGTGATCGAGGTTCGGCAGGAGGTGTTCAACCACAATGAACACGAAGTCAGCAAGCGGTGGGCCTTTGAGGAAGGGGTATGCTTATTTTTCCCTCAATAGTTTAGTTTCAATGTTGGAAGTACAGCCAGCTCGGTCTTCCAAGTATTGCCAGACTAACATGGCCTCATATCATTTTAGATTAAGAGGCCGTACTTCCACGTCAAAGCCTTGGAGAAGACCCAGCTGAACAACTGGAAGGAGTATCTGGACTTTGAGATTGAGAATGGGACCCCGGAGCGCGTGGTTGTGCTTTTTGAACGATGCCTCATCGCTTGTGCTCTCTATGAGGAGTTCTGGATCAAGGTAACGTGACGTTTGGCCTCTCCCTCACTGCGCTCGCTGCCTCCCTGCACTTCCCCACCAACGATGATATCACATCGACAGTAAATCGTCCTGCACTCTCTTTGCGTGTATCGTTGATATGTGACTGTATCTGTTGTATTAGGGGATGGCCAGCTTGCCACACAAGATTTGACTGCAGCATTTGCCAACTACTACGTTGCATCTACTTCGTCTCCCACTACCTTACAGAAACTTATCTAATTGGTTCCATGAAGGTGCTGATGGGTTTACACAGAAAATTTCTAAAAACGATCTTGTCAATGAAGAAATTCACTGTTTCAACGATCTAAAAGTATGGTTTTAAATATGTTGTCTCTTTTGCTTTGCTTTTCTCTCTCTCTCTCTTTCCCCCTTTCTCTGTCCTCTCCTGCATCTCTTCCAACTCCCTTTCTCTTTTCCACTCTGAAGTATGCAAAATATCTAGAGGGCTACAGCACCGACGGCGTGAGACATGTCTTCAAGAAGGCCTGCACCATCCATCTGCCCAAGAAACCAACCATCCACCTGCTGTGGGCAGCCTTTGAGGAGCAACAGGGTGAGTAATGCGTTCAAGGCCAGTCTTTGTGCAGACAAGTTAAAAGCATAAGCAACAAGGGCACCTTCTTTTTTTTGGAATTCAAGTTATGACTTTTTAGCGTGAGATCACACAGCCGTGCAGAAATACAGTCAAACTAAAGTTAATGGTTGGACTCAGATTTGTGACGTGCAACAATCTGATTTTCTTCACCCAGGCAACGTGGAGGAGGCACGCGACATCCTGAAGTCCCTGGAGGCAACGGTCCCAAGTCTGGCAATGGTGCGCCTTCGGAGGGTCAGCTTGGAGCGTCGCCACGGCAACCTGGAGGCAGCAGAGGCACTGTTGAGGGAGGCCATGGACTGTGCGAAGAATGCTTCGGAGACGTCGTTCTATGCTGTGAAGCTGGCTAGGCAGTTGATGAAAGTGCAGAGGAGTCTGAGCAAAGCCAAAAAAGTGTTGCTGGATGCGATTGAAAAAGACAACGTAAGCCCTCATGTCTTACTATTTAAATGTGTGTATATATGTTTGTGTAAAACGCAACGGTCTACAAGAGTTTCTTAAAGTGATACTCAGAACATGGATTTTTTTTTTCTTCCCGCTGCACTACTGTTTTGTTTGTATACACAGTTGCCTTGTTCAGAATGTAAATGGAGAAACGAGTCCACCTGGTTAATCAAATACGACACCTGAACGTTCACCGCGCATTCATTTTTTTTTTTTTCGTCTTTACAGACGAGCCCAAAACTGTATCTCAACCTGCTGGAGCTGGAATATAGCGGGGATGTGACGCAGAACGAGGCGGACATCTTGGCGTGTTTCGACCGAGCCCTGAGCAGCCCGATGCCGGTGGAATCGCGCCTCCTTTTCTCCCAGCGCAAAGTCGAGTTCCTCGAAGACTTTGGCAGTGACATTAATGTGTAAGTCTTGCTACTACGAGACGGTGACGGCTGAACCAAAACCAGACCGCAGCCCTCCGTTGTTGACTTTTTTTCATTGTACGTCGTTCAGGCTTGTGGCTGCATACGAGGAGAACCAGAAACTACAGAAAGAAAACGAGCCAACAAAGAGGAAAGCGGAGAACGGCTACGACAGGTGGGTCGTGGGACCAGGCTCTGGGGCGCATCATCACACCGACACCTACAACCTTTTAAATTATTTGGCATTCAGATGAGATTTGCGCCACCAATACAAAAAACCAGCACGAACCTCACAAATACAACCTTTCTTCCCGTAACCTTAGATTTTACTAATTGAAAAAAAAAAAAAACTGTCCCCACAGCTCTCAGGAATCCGACGCCAAACGCCAGCGTCTGGACGACGGTTCCGCCGCCGCTGCAAACGCGATGGCAGACATGCAGGCAAACAACTCTGCATACAACTACAACTGGTACCAGGTGAGTCTTGCACCCGAGCGAAGGACGAAAACCGAGAACATCACCGGCGTTTATTATGTGTTTCTTAGTTAGGACTTGGTTTCGTTGAAATAATCTCACTGCTGAGTTGCTGGTGATAACTTTTTTTTCCGCCCTCCCCACCCTCCACCCCCAACCCCTCTCAACTTTCTTCTCCTTTCAGCAACAATACGGAGGTTGGGGACAAAACTCCTGGGGGCAGTACAACCAGTATGCCCAGTATAACCAGTACTACCCTCCTCCTCCCACATGATTGGCAGAACCCTGCCATGAAGATGGAGACTCAGTGGAAAGCATCCTTTCTGATCTGCCTACATCTCTGAACAGGGTTGCGTCATGGAGGGTCAAATGTGTTTTAGGTTTTCAATCCGACTACAGGAGCCGATTTTCTCTGAGTTGCTCTCTGATTTAAAGTGTGATGATTAGGTAAATTGCGTTTATACTATACTTTGGTTGGAATATAATACACTTGCCTCGTCTCCATGTCAGTCATGTCGTTCCATTGCTTCATTCATCACCTACAACACCTGACTGTTCTCCTAGGTTCTTTGATGCATGTTTGTGAGGGCAGATTTAATTTCCCCCTGTGTGATAAAGGCTTGTTTAATTTCTAGATCGGATGACTTAGTTTGGTCTCTTTCTTTGTGCTTCAAGGTTTAAAGGAGGTATTCCTCGATGTACTTCAGTCATGTTTCTCATTCTCAAATTGAAAGATTTTTAATTCACCTGTTTCCATTTAAAAATGAAGAGTTCCCGTTTTTTTTTTTTTAATTTTGACTTGATTTCATAATAAAGAGATTGATATCCTGAAGTGTCTGTTAATGTCATTATTTGTGAAAAGCTCAAAGGTTTGCTGTTAATTTGAGCCATAAAGAGGCCGTTTATTGGCGTCTCTATACATGACAAGTTCCAACATTGAGAACCGACTGCAGATGACACTGCAAATTTTCATTATAAAATAAATGTGCCCGTTTGCGTCAACAATGTAAAAATCAAAAGCTGTGATGACTATTAAAATGGCGAAATTAGACGATGGCGTGTCGAATAAACTATGACTTGATCATATACAGTCATAAATCGGGCAATTGCTCAATCGTCTCATTGCAAATCAAAACGCTGCGTCGAACAACAGAAGTCAAAAGTTTGATGGACACATTCAAGCTTCCGTAACTCGCTCTCGTAAATATCGATTCAAAGCTGCCGTGCGATGGGCGTGGCTACCGCGTCCGGCTACGTTTTACGTAAATCGGCACATGCGCAGTGCCGTCCCTAAATCAGCCCTTTCTATGCTCAGCGTTGAACGACTGGCATCAAACGCGGTAAGGCCTGTGCAAAATAAGCGAAAAAGTCGGAATTTATAAGCTCCCGGCAGTTGTTTTTATGCTCTAATCGCAACCTTAGCGTCCCCCGTTATAGAGTGTGGCCTGCTTTGGCAAGATACGTCACGTTTTCTTCGTTTTTACACTTTTTGTATGTGACGCGTCCCCCATGTGGCTAGTCGCGCTAGCTTAGCATTAGCTCGACTCCGGGAAAGGCAAAGTGTGTTCGCACTCCCGGCACGTTGCTTCAAGCTGCCTCCCTTTGACTTTTAAAACAGCCCGACGTGTTTTCTTAGCGTAATTCCACTTACATTTACTGTCGCTGCCCTCATACGCGTACCGTGTCGTTTTCGCTAGCCAGTATCGCCTGTCATTAAAAAGACCTAGCCCGCTAGCTGATCACTTTTAGCGGTGAGCCCGGTGGTCTGGTTGACGCTGCTGTGCCTCTCTGTCCCCCCCAGCATCAACATGCAGCTCTTCTTGCGTGCCCAGAACACTCACACCCTCGAGGTGACTGGACAGGAAACTGTCCACGAGATTAAGGTAAAAAAAAAATTCGATAGGATTCCGACACACGTTTTTGGGTCTCTAAAGCAAATCGCAAGAGGCCATTAAACAAAAAATTCTTTGGTTGTGCTTCAAGGCTCATGTCCAGGCTCTGGAGGGTCTCCTGGTGGAGGACCAGGTGCTGTTGCTCGCCGGGTGCCCGCTGGAGGACGATGCCTCCCTGGTGTCGTGCGGTATCTCAGAACACTGCACTCTGGAGGTAGCTGGCAGGCTGCTGGGAGGTCAGTACGCTCACTGCACTTAGATGGCACTTAGATTATCAATACGTCATGCCGTGAAAATGATCATTATTGGCTGGACAAAGCTGTGACAGAATATGCCGACTGTAAATACTGCACGTATTTCCCCACTATTCAAGTTCAGATTTATTCACACTAGTGTTGAGCACTTTGACATTGTCTAAATGTGAAAGCACAGGTTGTCTTGTTTTTTTTTTTTCATGAGCAGTTTCAATAAGCTGTTACCCAGGCGGTGCTATGAACAATATGCTCGTCAATGTGTGAAATGCAGGAGATTTATTTTGTGTGGGCTGTACCCCAATTAATAGTTGTTTCCCATGTCCAGGTAAGGTTCACGGCTCTCTGGCCCGTGCCGGAAAAGTCAGGGGACAGACACCCAAGGTAAGTTTCATTTTCTTGTCCCGCTTTAATAAACGTAAAAGGAAAAAGGTGCTTTTAGGTGATTTTATAAAGCAAAAACAGAGGGACTTCTATTTTTGATGCTGCATACATTATACCACATAAGTCCTGTGGGAAATATAATGACATGCCCTCTCCTCGTCATGCTGTCCAGGTTGACAAGCAGGAGAAGAAGAAGAAGAAGACCGGCCGCGCCAAGCGTCGCATCCAGTACAACAGGCGCTTTGTGAATGTTGTGCCCACCTTCGGAAAGAAGAAGGGACCCAATGCCAACTCCTAAGTGCGTCGCGCCTGAGAGGCGAAACTGGATCACCACCCGTCAGTTTTTACAGTTAATTATCCTGTTATAAGAATAAAAGCTATGACGGACAAAAGATGAATAAGTACTTACTGCATCAGTGTTTTTTTTCCCAGTGTTGTAACTAAGTCGTTGTAGGTACATGCTCGGGTGTTTTAGAGCATAAATGTTCAAATTAGATGTTACCATCTTGAGTCCGCGTTTAAACTGAAATCATAAAATCAGTAAGATGGCAATGAACCTGAGTTGTATGGTTAGCACCAGGGTGTGCGTATCTAGAGGTGGTTTCAATTAATTGCAACTTTCTGAACGAGCAGCACTTTGGCGAGTCTTTAATGCACAAGATGCCAGTTTCATTTGTAACCGGTTGAGAAACTGACGAGAAAAGTGCTTGACTTTTTAAAATGGGTTTATTTATCATTTACATTGTTCATGCAAGATAACAAAATGCAGACAAATTCCTCCATATGTACATTATTGACATGCCACCGCATTTTTTTGGCCAAAATGTAAAGCGCTGTTAACTGATAATAGTCTCTTAAAGCTTCACGTCTCGCAGAGCACGATGTAACTGAGACGAAGCAGAGGTAACATAGAAACCAGGCACCGTTCAAATAACTGACTTAAACCTCGAGCGGGAACACCATCCAGATTCATTTCCTCCGTTTAATGAAGAGCAGTGCATTCGGCCGATTGTTCTTTAATCCACAGACACGAGCTCCACCTCGAAAATCAGCTTTGCGTTCGGTGGAATTCTGGTGAAGTCGCTGTTAAGGAGAATCATAACTGCAGAGCCCAAAAAAATTGACAAAACTGCAAAAGAAGCCCAACACCTTTGATTCTGGCCTTCGAATCCCCTGAAAAGATAATTCAAGTACTTTTCCCACTGAGAGCAACTGTCACAAAAAAAAGTATAAATGTATTTACATGGCGCGCATGTATGAACGAGCCACAGAAAAGGATACTTTGAGTCAGGGAGACCCTTCTTTCCGTAGGCCCACTCGGGCTCTATCTCCAGTCGAGCCGTCTCGCCTTTGCTCATGGTCAGGAGCCCCTCATCCCACTGTGGGAGCAGAAGTCAACTCGTGACAAGACGGCGGCGGGAAGATGGCCGTCATGCCGACAAAAAGATGGAAGCTTAATAACCTACTCCTCTGATCACTCGGCCCAAGCCCACTTTGAAGGTCAGCGGTTTCGCCTGCTTCTTCTTTCTCGCCGCTGCGGAGGAAAGAGCAGCGGAGGGTTCATCTGTGACCGCGAGTGAGACGCCCCCGCAATGCGACAATGACGGGGGCGCTCGGGTTTCACGCGCCATTCAAACGGCGGTAACACGCCACCTCCTGCGTGGGGAATTCCTGCCGTATTGAGTCATTTCTAACAAAAGGCCTTTAAGGTTAGAATTATAGAAAAAAAAACAAAAGTGTTGAGTGATGTAATTACGCGTGGTTAGCAAAAGCGGCTCAACATTACCATCTTAAGGGGGCACTGCTCATATTTGAACTTCTAAAAAATGTCCGTCACACGGTGGATTTAACAGGAAATGCAACAACTTGCCAATTGACACACGACCGACGACCGTAGCTGAATAAGCGTAGAACACGTCGGCTTGAAAGTGAGGCACTTTGCTGTATTTCATATTTTGTGACAAACAGGCAGGCGGATGAAGCTGCGGGAGGGGACACTGGGGATGTTCTAACGCCCTTCATCACCGATCCGCGGTCATATTCTGACTCCTACGCAGCCACTCTGATCCAGGACTGACCGCACATATTCTGGGATGGAGCAATCGCGATGAAGTCACCTTCAAGGCCTTGGCGCACCAGGGTGTTGTGGAGGCCTTACACGCCGAGTCCTACGCGTTTACTGATCTGCTCACTGCATGAAATTTGCAATATGGGACGCCGAGACGCAGAGTCATCGAGCAAGCGAGGGCGATCCTGCGGAAACGCGAAGTGAGCGTGGAGAGCTTCGCCGCCTCCTGCTGATAAAGGATCACCACCATCGCTTTTCAGGTGCGTTCCAGGATGTCTGGTCCAGCTTGAAGTGCCGATAGCACCACACGCCCCCAAAAGAGGACCACCAATACCTGCGAAGCTGGTGATCCCGAACAGCGGTTGGCAGCATGGGATACACGAACTTGCACGTATGGTGGCCACAAGTAATCGTCAAACATCATCCAAAAGATATAACGACAAAAGCTTTGGACCCAGCGTTAACATGCCTGACACAGCATGAGGTCACATGCACGAGTGTCAGTTTTGGAGGCGGCGGATCAGACTCGGCGTGCAGAGGGGCGGCCGGGTGAGACACGGGTGGGGCGACGAGGTGCCGCCACGTACCTGAGGGGATGTTGGTGTCGAAGACGGTGCCGTCCTCCAGGGTTCCGGTGTACCAGCAGCTCACGCTGTCGCCTTTCTTCGGGAAGTTTGTCTTGTCGCCCTTCTTGAGCACCGACTTCATGAACTTGGGTGGGCCCTTTCGAAGAGCACCACAACGCGTGTCAGCGGCTTTGGAAGAAAGCTTTGAATTAAGGGGCCGCGGGTTTTGTCATGCTGAGCCGGTACCTCGTCCACCACCTCCGTCTTCACTTCTTTGGGCTTCTCTTCAATTTTCACAGCTTTAACCTGCTCCGTCACCTCTTCAATCGGCTCTGTGCCTTTAAACCTCTGTGAATCAGAAGAGCGGCATGACACACACACACACACACACACACACACACACACACTCAGTAGCTGCATACAAGCGTCACTCATCCACCACAGTGCACCAAGCCATGTTATCACTTACTTTGCTCTCAAACAGCTGGTTGTAGGCAACGATCAGCTGCTCTTTCTTTGCTGTTTTGGCAACATTCTTTATGTTTCCCAGCAGCTTGTGCTCAATGAGGAACTATAAAGACAATGCCATATGAGAATGGAATTAGATGAAAGCATTTTTATTTGGCTCAATTTGTGTAAAAATTGTTAAAAGCCGCGGCAGTTTTTTTTTTTTTTTTTTAATCGTTGCGGCTATCAAACGTCAGGCGGCACATTGCGGGCGGTTAAATTGCGAGGCTTTCGCCCGTTTCTGTTGCTCTACTTGAGCCCCGCTGCATGCTAAAGCGCAGCAGGCTGCTGCAGCCGCGCTAAGCTAGCCCCGCTAGCACGCAGCGCGCTTTCGGCTGCCTGCCGGCGGTCGGCTCGGGCTTGTTAGCCGCTCGGATTGGAATCGCATCGCGGCGGTGATCGTACCGACTGGGCCGCATTGTCCTGTATGAACTTTATGATGTCTTTTTTGGGCAAATCGTCATTTTTGAGCTGCTCATCGCTCCACTCCCGTGTTGGTTCGGCCGCCATTTTGAGAGGTTACTGATGATGAACTCTGACCTCGCCGACGCATATCAAAACCGCCGTCGAAAAATTACCAGATTTTTATTATTATTATTATTTATTTACACAACGACAGAAAATAAAGAATTGTAAAACGTTATTGGATTCGAATCAAACATTCAGATCAAACATTATTTTAAATAAATTGTAGAAGCGCTTGTTATTAATATAGACTGGTTATTATACGTCTCTCATTGAGTGTCCTGCCATCTAGTGGACAAATAGGTGTAACGTTTTAATGTTATTGAACCGGCAACTTGACTCTTGAAATCCCGTTTGGAAGCTTTTGTATTTGATAACGTTTTAGTGAACTCATAGAAATAAAAGTATCCTTTCTTACTTCTGATAAGATTTCAGGTCGTTTTGAGTTGCATTAAGACTTCATTAGGTCTCGACTTACTTTTTGTGAAAAAAAGAGTTTATGGTGATTTTACAAAGCACACCATCATTTTTTTGTAGTTTTGACAAGATTATTTTTATGTAGCATACTTTGAATGATATATGTGCTTACTTTCAATCCTATTTTCATATTTCAAAATCAATTTTAAACTGATATTGTCATTATCGTGATGCTTTGTGATGGCTCTCTCCCGTGTCCTGGGTGTCATTCATATAACATAAAAAAACGGGATACTATATCTGCATCAGCAGGCATCAAAATTGCTGACTGATTAGACTACATTCCCGTTTTTTTCCCGTTTTTGTGCGCCATTGTCAGGGAAAAATGATTGTGATTCATATAATTTGAGGCCTAATATTACACACAATTTGAGGGATTCATAAATCACGACAGTCATCACTTCTTCTGCTTAAAATCATTCTGTGTTGACCTTGTGTTTTGAAATAGATGTGAGGTCCCTCTTTCTTTAGTTGTCGAGTTACGTGAAAACACCTAAGCTTCAGCTGTGTGTGAAAGGTGTGTGATTGACTTAAAATACGCTGACCCAAATTACAAAACCGCAAAACAAAGACTGAAAGGAAAAAAATTAAGGAAAAAAAATATACAAAGACTGAAGCTGATGCAGCTTTTCTATTAGATATACCTACAGCAGCAAGAGAAATAAAACCAAAAAAAATCTTAACTGTCACATCTGCTCACGTGTCTCAGGGCAAAATCTTTGTGTCTGATTCATATTGCATTAACTTTTGGTAAGAAACAATGCAATACAGTTATCCAAGTGGAATAAGACACTATTGAAATAGAACCCTGATTTGTATGTCCAATAGAGCTAAACATGCAGCCCGCAGGTGACTTGAGTGTCAGATTTTCAGTGAATTAAAGGAAGCATTCAGGCTACCAAGAGTTGGATGTGTGACCGTACAGGCTGTGCAACGTGCCGCGCGTCTGTCCTCGCAGCCATGGACGGGTTTTAAACCCACCGGGGAACTTTGTTTCTAACCTCCCCGCTGACGGGGAGAAGTCTGACGATATAATCCCGTCATCGTTTTTGCCATGTTTCCCCCGTTCAGATGAGTGCGGGGACGCGGCTTTGCACGGGAGTAAGTCAGGAAGGTCACGGCGGCAATCGCCTGATGTGTTGTGTCAGGGCGCGGCCTCCTGCTGTCTCCCCCTGAGTTGACATGTCACTCTCATCTTTGTTGCGTCAACCAGCTCTCTCCCCACCCGCCCCCCCGACGCGTCCCACTGCGAGCCTTTTCTTTTCCGCAGCAACAGTGGGAGATCCAGCGCGGATATGCCTCGCAACTGACCTTGCAGGCTCCCATTCATCGCCAACCTTGAAAAGCAGCGAGATGATGATTTGCCATCGCCACATACCTAGTTGTAGAACATAGGTCCCGTGGGGTTGGTTACTAGGCAACAACGGTGACACTGTGTGAGGAGCTCATGAGGAAGAGGAGAGGGCTAATTATCTCTTTAGAGGAAATCTCCGAGGTCTCATTTCATCTCCTCCGTTGCTCATGAAGGAAAGACAGTCACAACAGCGCAAACTGTGGAGGTGAGTTGGCCTCAAAGGAGCCGAAATCATTTCGCAGTGCTGCACTTTGTGAAGCGGTGAAGTAGCACTGGAAATAAATCAAAAAGGCCTCGTCTGCCTGTCTGATGCTTCCTTTATATCCTACATAAGATATGTGTTGTACATCCATAACCACTGTAAGTCTTTTTTTTCTTTCCTTTCTTTCTCCGCCATCTTTCTTTCCTGCCCCCCGCATCCCCTCGTCTCGCCCTCTCATCCCGCCCGCCGCAAATGTGCAGAGTGACAAGCCCCCTCTGCGCTGAACGAGCGTCTGCATCCATCGGAGGCTTCGGGGTGGGGGAGACAAAGGCGCTTGAGGCTCATGCCAGGTGCATTGTTTTCCGCGCTTCCTCGGGATCGAGTCAAGGAGGCGCCCAATTTGACGTGGCTCCCGAGAGCTCTCCACTTCCTGCGGGTCGCATTTGCACAAGCAAAGCGGCGCGCCTTCAAGAGGCCGCGCTCGCCCGCCCACCCGCAAACAACGCAGCTCTGAAGTGATGCTTGCCAAGCCGCGTCCCCGGCTGCACCTGGTCCAGGCGCGAGGCAGCGCCGTCAGCGTTCGATAAGATGCTCAGACAATCCAACGGGTATGCGAGAGCTGCCGCTGCGCGGATGCGGCCGTTGATGGATTCCATTTTTCAAAAATGTCGGAGCAGGAAGCAGTGACAAGTACGCTTTGACAAGTAAATGCACCACTATCAGGCAACATAATGCACATGTATCTGCGGTGAAGTTATCAGCTTTTTCAATGAGACGGTGTTTAAGTCCTCTGAGTAATGATGATAATAATAATAATAATATGATTTTTTTTTTTTTCTTCCTGTCACGTCTTGACATTTCCTTGGCGTGATGGTAGCTGTGTGGCTTCCGGCACAGATTTGCAGACCCTCCTATCCTAATGGGACTCTTAATTAGTCCATTATTTAAAGCAGCTGAACATTCTTCAGCCAGTTAAGCACCCGTATGATAAAAGCTCTCAGCGCAATATGTTGTCCGCCTCAAGTGCCAAATTATAGAGGGATTTGGAAAAAAAAAATAGAAAATTCTAATCAGTTAAACACGCGTACTCGAAACCTAAAAAGTCAATCGCATTCTCTTGTTGGGGAATTTAAAGGCCCAGTGTCGTTTGAAAATGTGTGACCTTAAAGCTGCGCGTTCAGGTTTTGTGCGTATTTCACTCGCTGATCATCCTTTAGGAGTGAATGTGAAGTTAAATTTATGATCCATCTCGGGAAAAAAAAAAAAAAGGGACAAACATCTTTGATTTGGCATGCTCTTAAATCAATATTCCCAATCATGTTGGGATTAGGATCACTGGACCATTGAACCTGCGGTTTGTGCTGTTAAACACATGGATCAAAGCGCCATTTAAACCTTTACTGAGTCAGATGGATAAACGGATGGGTGAATTAATAATTTCCTATGCCAAAAAAACATATATGGATCAATATGCCGTCACATTCTGCAACTGAAATTACGACTATCTATTATAAGTGCACTGATCATGAATCTGCTACTTATGAGAAGAGTCTATTCAATCTTTAGGATTTCATTTATAAAAAGCAAATAAATACAGGTTAACAGATATACTCATTGTACAGCAAGACAGTTTGCGTCACTCACAAATCTTACTCAAAGGGTCAATAGAGCAAACGTCAGCTTCGAATTAAATTACATGACACGACATGTGGACAAAACTCCAACGATAAGTCATTCGAACACACATCTACATTACACGCAACTTTCTGATGCTCAGAGTTAAAGGGATTTGACAGAACACTCCAAGAAGTGAAGTAGCCTCCCCTCCATTCTAAGCTCCTCCCCCATTCAGACATGCCCACCCAGTCCTATTCGCGGAAAATCTGCGCACGAGCGTGAATTTCTACAGCAACATCCTTTGTCGGCTCTCAGGGTCGCTGGATTTCAGCTAATTGCAGTTGCAGCTCATCGCCTCAAGGGGGTAGTATGCACACACTGATGTTTTGGGAGACGCAGGGTCGCCTCCTCCCCGGCAAAAGATTGATATTTTCAATATATGAGGTTTACAATAAGGCTTGACAGGATGGAAACGGCCATGATTCATCCCGTTGAGGAGCACAACAATAGTAAATAGCACAACAGTGCAAATAAAAGACAGGTACATGAGAGAAGAAAAAAAAAAACCCAGGCTTTTTCAATGCCACCGTGCTACTGAGGCTACAATTCACTGTCTGGGTGGGTGGCGTTTATGTATTGTTTATGGAAGAAGGAAAAAAATCACATTGTGGATCCATTCCTTGTATAATATGTGCAAAAAAAGAAACGATAATATGAGTCATCCTGCATGTCAGGCCTTGGAAAAAACGTTACCAAAGAATGTCTAATCATACAGGATTACACTGGCAGGAAGTGGTTTTACTTTATGATTATTATTTTTCAACTTTAGAATATGTCTGTGTCTCGTGCTGAGCTACAGACAAAGACGCAAGGTTGCCATGTAAAATAAATAAGTAAATCGCAGCGCTGCCATGCTGTTCACTGGTGGAATCAGTATAAGGACCAGAACAAATACAAGTCCTTAACATCACAGACAGCCACGCTGGCCCCCCAATCCCCCCCCTTTTTTTTTTTTTAGCCTTCGCATAGTATTTCGAGAGTACAAACAACCTGAGGAGAAGTCTGATTCAGTGGCAGAGGGAGATAATGTAGGTCAGTGAGGTTAGATTTGTATCATCAGCCATGAAATTACCTACAAAACAGGGGAAAAAGACTTAACACGTTTGGAGATCAACAAGATATCAACCAAACAGGCATGAACCAAGCAGGAGGTGTGCATTTCCTTTAGCAAAGCATTTTTCCACATTTCCATCTGACCCCACCCCGCCACCACACACACACACGCGCACGCACGCGCACACACGCACGCACACACACACCAGTGGAATTAAAGGCTTTCATGATGGAAATCATCTCTCAGTGGCCTTGGTCCACTGTGGATAATGTGTTTTCTGCTCAGAGCCTAATAAGCTCCCTCTAAGCCATATGGCAAGCTGAGTTCACCTGCCTGTGCCCGGGGGCTGTGAGAACTCATCTTTTAGCTTCATATGGAATATTAAGCTATGCTGCTGCAGCGGAAACCAACACCTCACACGGTGCAGGAGGAGCTCCTCCAGGGCACTCCACGTCTCGCCTGCTCCGGCGGCGGGTGGAGGAGGTCAGCAGCTGGAGACTCCCAACAACATCTGCCGGCGAGAAAGTTGGAATTGCTGCGCCTAGAATAATGTCTTTCGGGATCGGGGTAAACGAGGTGCGGTATAGCGGGTGAGGTGGTCAAGGTGGGGAATTTGGAAATTTTGACGAGCTCCAAGCATCATCGTTGCAGCGAGGCGCTCTCCGTCCAACAAGCTGCACCAGCCTCTGGAACATTTCCAGTCCAGAGCTTAGCCTGCAGATCTGTAGTCTCAGTACTAGCCCACGCCTGCCCTGTCATATCTAATCTCTTGGCTGCATGCCGTGAAATGGGGCTTATTAAGAGTTTAACTGAGATCAGCTCACACCTCGATCTGAGGTGTGCAAAAAGGAAAAGGGAGGGGAAAAAAAAAAAAAAATCACTCACCGGAAAAAAAAAAAAAAACCCTCAAAATCACCAGAACTGGGTGGCAAAAGGGCTGATATTAGTCACACAAAGGGTTTGCTGTGCGCCACAGCGCGCGCTCGCTGCTCCCTGTCTCCGGGATGCCTCGTCTCATGCCCGCTAATTAGAAACCAAAGGAGGCAGCATGGATTTGAAGTTGCAGCTGGAACTGGTCCCAGTCTGATATCACGCGGGGGCTTAAGGGGACAGACGTCTGAGCCACGCGCTCCCCCCAAAAAAACTCCTGTCTCCTCACACTAGCCTCATACAGCCCGTTTACATTCACACAATGAGATTCATGACTGCCGGTCACGAATCAAAGACACTGACTGTCGCCGCCGTGGCAGAATTCATCAGCTCTTATTTCGTACGATAAAAAAGACTGAAGCAAAAAAAAAAAAAAAAAAAATCCCCAAAAAACAATTGCTATTACTGCAGCACTGGAGCCGAACCATATTTTCTCCTGTTATTACATTATTTTGTCTCTTTGACTCAGAAACAGTTGCACTTGCAAATGTGCATAGCAGAGTGCTTGAGCACTGCGCGCTGACTCCGTGTCCTTGAAACTGTGTTAGCAATTTTCAACAGCAAATTATCTTTGAAAAAACAAAAAAGCCGTTCACATTTTTATTATTATTTTTTTTTGTGTTTCAAGCCATTGCGTTCAATAATAGGCTGGGAAAAAAAAATCTGGCATGACACTAGACCTTCGTGGACCTCTCGGGATGATGTGACAAATGGGGTTAGAATTCCTAAATTCTTGAATTCATGTTGAAAGCTGCAGAAACCCTGTTAACATCCCGCCTTCAACTGTCCTTGCGCAGGATTTTCCAAAGTTGGCTCCGGGATTCCCCAGGGTCCGTTCTATGGCCCTCAGCAGGATGACGAATGGTTTAATTTTGCTTGTAAATGCTTGTGAAAGGCTTTTGGATGCAACCAATGATTAGCAAATTACTAACTCAATAGATAATTACTGGGGAAAAAACCCCCACTGATTACTTTCAAAATGGCAAGAAAATTTCATTTCTAGTTATTTATTAATTAAGATTTTTGATGGCCAGTTCAGTGATATTGAACGCAACCTTTGCGGAGGCTGATCACTTCAAATGGGGTTTGGCGGGTTGTTGAGAGTCATCTGGGGTCACGGTTGCTCAGTGTTGCACTTTACGACTGAACACCTCCAAACTGTAATGTTGGCCTCAGCTGCACTGTAGTGCTTCCGCAATTGTTAGCAGGCTAACATGCTAAACAAAGATGGCGGTCACTGCAGCTGCTGAATGATGTGGCTAACATGCTGATGTGGCGTGAAAGTGTTCTGGTGGCCAGCTGGTGAGTCCCTGAAGCTTCGTTGCACGTTTGTCCCCATTTCTTTATCTTCCTCTTGTTCACATGTCAACGCTTTACTCGTGCTGTCAAAAATGTCATTGCATTGCATTTTTAAACTAGCCAAAAAAAGAAAAAGAATAAGAAGAGGGAGAAGGAGAAGAAACAGATGTGTGCCGGGTAAGGATGAGGTTGACGTTTTAGGTGGAAAGTTTAACTTCAAAAAGTATCCTGACGGATCTTTGGAGAACCCTAAACCGACCTGCATCAGTAGCTGCACTAAACCACCACAGAGGCAGTCATTTGTCACTGACCAATCACCTCACAGTAAAACACACCGGTCAAAACTTTGGCTGTGGGGCCGCGACCAACACTGAAACCTGTAAGTGAGAAGATAAGCAACGCTGCGGCTGATTGGACCGCTAAAAAGTGCTGCCCAATTAACAAAGAAGATAATGGACTGAGAGAGATCATTTGGCTGAAAAATTGAAACGCATCTCAAATATTCACTGTCACAGAAAAGTTATTAATCGCGACTAATCATGGCAAAGTCGGCGGGTAATTTTCTAAAATTGACTGACGGCTAAAATAAAGCCATGAAAGCGCTCCCGAGCTATTTTTCCACACTCGTATTTTCTGGCAAAAATATAATTAGCTATGGAGATGAGCTTATCGCGGAGACAGCCCGCACCTGCGGAATTTTTTAAACCAGTGCGCGGCGGTGAGTTCGTGTCGGACCGGCGACGCGGGCGAAATCAGCCCGTCCATATTCCATTCACACACCGTCACACACTCATAAAGACATGAAACGATCGCTTGACTTTCAAACATGGAGGCAGCGCCGTCTCACCTATCTGCCCAGTCTTCCCTCCTGGCTTTAAAGGCAGAAGATCAAGGCCCCGTCTCATCCAGAAACACATCATCCAGTCTCCCTGCCCTCATCCCCAGGTTCCCTCGCCAAACACAGCTTTGATTTGTGTTTGCCAACCTTGGGATGACGCACACATGTGTGTCCCCAAGTGATACATGCTCGATGGAGAGAGAGAGAGGAAAAAAAGAAGCCCAGCACTGAGATGGTTCGATGGATGTTCAGAGTGAAGGGAATGCTGAATGCAAGAGGGGGTGGTGCGTCAGAAGCAGAGCGGGGTGACATTAAAAAGGCATGTGTCAAGACCGTTCGACTCGGGTGGCGGGCTTCTTCTCACCCGATTCGAGACGCGCGTTTATTCCTTCGAGTCATCGGATTGATTTCAAAGTTTCGTTTGTTCGTTATTTGCGTGATGTCCAGAGCACTGCCCCCCTCAGGCAGCAGTTTGTGGAGGATGAATAGCTTTAAACGCAGGCCTCGGAAACTCGGGCCGGAATCCTTCATGGAACGCACGCATTTTTTTTATTTGGACTTCTTAATAATAACCTATTTCAACCTTTTCGTGTCTGCATTCGGCGCCGGTCACTCCGCCAAAATTGTTCTTATGAAAGTGGTAAATTACATTTTGATGAGCACTGACTCAAATTCCACCTCCACACTTCTATTTCTGGACCTAAAAAGCACAGCACTCAACACCATTAATGACAGTACACTCTCAGACTGGATTGAGAGCCAATTTTGCGTCTCCGGCCGGGCATTTGCCTGACTAAGATCCTTTCTGGTGGAAAACAGTGCATCTCCTTTGTAGACTGCATGTCCTAATTCACTGATGTGAACTATGGAGTTCCTCAGGGCTCTGTTCTTGGGCCTATGTTTCACCTTTGGGCTAGATCATACGCAGCTATGGAATGAATTTTCTTTGCAGATGATCGGCAGTTGTATGTGCTGGTAAAGGCAGATGATCATTCTCATTTTGCAAATCGGGATGCCTTGCTTGTCTGCGGTGAAAAATTGGATAATTTCTTACAAAAACGGAGAACTTGGTCATCGGCTCATTGGCCCAACAGGGTCACCAGTTTCATTGTGCGACAATTACTCTCAATAGCCGAGTAGTGTGTCAGACTTAAGCCGCCAGGAATCTCGGCCAAACATTTGATGCTGCCCTCTACTTTGATCAGCCCACTGAAGGAAAGTACCGAGATTGCACTTATGCACTGATAGCTCGAGTGAGACACCCCTCATCCACTGACTGATGCTGAGATCTTAATTCATGCCTCTGTTTCATCTAGACTTAATTACTGCAGCGTTTTTTTTTTCTTTCTCCCAGGTCTTCCACGTACACGCACGAAACATCTTCAAACAGTTCAGAGTTTGAGCCGCTAGCCTCCCGGCTAGAACCAGGAAATTTGAACATATCATCCCAGTGTTGGCTTCACTTCACTGGCCTCCGATTGAGGACATGTTGGACTTTAAGATGCGTCTGTTGACTTGCAAAACTGCAAATGCGCTTGCCCCTTTGTATCTCTTTGACTTCACTCGATCCCATATCCTGCCTTGTTCATTTTCGCTCCAAAAATACTGAATCCATGTTTCTTGCCAGATTCAAAGAAAGAAAAAAAAAATATTCTGCTGGCTGCAGGGCCTTTTCCCATTGGGCCAGCATCCTTTGAAATAAACCCCCCTGCAGATATCAGACAATTTGGCTCTTCTGAGGTCTTTAAATCCAAAATTAAAACTCATTTATACACCCCAACTTTCAATTAGTTATATATCTGGTGATCAGCTCAGCCTCAATGAATCTGTCAAAGCCGGCTCTTGTGGCGGAGCGACGTCCTGAGAATTCAACACGCCGCATGTGCTGCTAATCTCGGCACGCATTTCTCTGACCCCTGTTGTCTTCTGCTTCTGCTCGTCCCGGGCTGCATGCTGTGCTCTCTCTCTCTCTCTCTCTCTCTCTCGCTTTCAAGTCTTCTCATCGTCCTCTCACTTCATTCAGGCCCGTCTCTTTTGACCATCAGCTGCAGAGGAGCGTCTCACCTCCCGAATTTCTTCTCGTTTGAGTCAAGGATCTAAGGACAGAGGGTTTTCCGCACTCTAGAGATTTTAAAAACCCGTTGAAGCTGTGTGATCTGTGATTTTGGGCAAATTAATACAAAATACAAGACTGGATTTGACCGTGTGTCTGTGCCCAAGCAGCGTTGCTGGTTGTGGTCGTGTGGGTGCTCGTGTCTCTGCTTGGCAATACATCAGGTGTAAATACAACCCGGCCTTTTTCCGTCTTAGATGTAACTTTAATTTCTGGCCATTGAAACCTGGGTGCGAATAACATCTGCCATTTCCCCTCCTTGTTTCTAAAAAAAAAAACCCCAAACAAAAAAACAAAACAACATCATATTTTACATTATCAGGATGTCAAGTAAAAGAAGGAGCAAATTTGATCCCCGGCACACCCAGCAGGATTTGTTCTCAAACTTGGGATGTCACAACTTTTTTCCCATTCATTTGTCCAGAGATTGGATTGCATTTTAGAGCAATCCCTTCGAAGTACATAAACACACACAGGCATACACACGCCTGAGAACTAACACACGCACTGAGTGGTTTTTCTGTAATTGAAAATGGGTCCGCGTCCAATAGATGGAATTCCATCTTCCCCTCTGTTCCATCACCACGATGAAGCGGGTTTCGCCGCGGCTGTCATGTAAAATGCATCACGGCTGGGACGAGGAGGAGGCTCACTGATAACCGAACATGTTTCTTATACTTAGTATTTATGAAACGACTCCTAAAGGCCCCCCCTTTTTTTTTTTTCTTTTTTCTTTTTTTTTTTGAGGGAGAATCTCTCCTCTCAGGTGGAAGCGTAATGAGAAAGTTGGGCAAAGATGCGACAGATGGTGCCGCGAGTGCTACGAACCCATTATTATGTTTGCAAATAAACGTGCTTTCCATGCAGCCGCGGCTGCGGATTGTCACTCTCCTGCGAGCGCACGTGCATGCGACTGAATGCGCTTTTGGAGGGAGATGAGAGGGCATCTAAGGGATGAAATGCTGCACTCGCGCGTGTGTGTTTGTGCGTGTGTGTGTGTGTGTGTCAAAAACCCTTGCATGCTCGGGGTACGCACCTGGTGCCTAAAGCAGACATTAAAAGCGCCACAGCCACGAGAGGTGACCAGTCATTTTCATTCTTCTTCTTCTCCTTCTTATATCAGCGCCGCCCTCTCCAGCCAGCTGAGCTCAAGAGTTTGATTGGTGTGTGTGATGCTTGATATGGACAAGGCAGCATGCAACGGACATGAAAGGCTCGGCGAACAACCCGGGCACTGGCAGGCACACACACACACACACACACACAAACACACACAAACGCGCTCACCCACACACATTCCTTTTATGTGCCTGCCTCTCTCTCCCTCTCTCTCTCTTTCTCTCGCCATGTTTTTGGTCATAGAGGCGAAAAATCACAGAATCAACTATTCACACTGTAGCCCCCTCGCTGTGCTGCTCTTCACTGCCAGGCTTCATTCGTCTCAATTATGAAGAAGGGGCAAGCACCAGATTGTTCTTGGCGCCTCCACCATCTTGCATTTTTCAAGATGCCAACCAATCCATTTCAGCAGCATTCACGGAGGTGCTACTTTTTTTTTTTTTTTTCCCCAAAAGAGGGAGGATGAAGAAAGGTCATGTTTGAATAATGAATTTGCATGGGAAGTCGGCTACAGACACTGTCTGCTCGAGTTTCTGGGAAGAAGTTCCCTCAAGCCGGCGAGGCAGTGGCCACTGGTTCAGCGTCTGCCAGAGTGGAGCCGCCGAAAGAGGGATGATCAAAATGCTCCATCAAGGGGAATAATTTGCTCAGACAAAGAGGAGGAGGGGGGAGAGAAAGAGAGAAAAAAAAAAAAAAATACATCACACACCTTTTAATAATTTGGTTTAGTCCTCGCACACGGACCAAACAAAGCAAGAATACAGAGACAGAGCAGAGGCGGCGATAGCCCTGATATTATGGCGTTGTTCAGTGGTATAGGCGGAAGGTCAGACTCTGTCCTGACAAAAAAGCTATTATCTGGAGGGATGAGTGGGTCCTCCGGGGCTCAGGGCTCAGAGAGCGAGGCTGCGGATGACAAATATCGCGGGCGGGTTGAGGTGTCCCAGGATGCTAATCACAGCCCATACAGGTGGAGATAGGTGTCATCTGGAGTGGGCAGGGTGATCCGGCCCCATCTCACCGGGGACTGTCGGGACAACATGATAACTTTCATTTCCGCGCCGTGGAATAAAGGGGCCGTAAACCGGAAATTCCCAGAAGTCGAGGGCGCCCCCCCCCACGTCGCAGGCTCGCACTTGTAACCGTCCCTCTGGCGGTCGACACAGTCGCCGTGCGTTGCCAATTAGAATGACAGCACGCACGGTTTAGTTTAAAGCGAGTTAAACCCGCTTGGGTTGATTTCTGGCCGCTTGGAGCCGGCGCAATAAACTCCACGAACAATCTTGACACATTCTGGGGATGTGTTCCGGTTATCTAACTTAACTGCAAGTTTGTTTTCACTCTCATTTGGCTCAACTTTGGTTTTCCGGCAGCGCCTCAGGAAAAAATATCTGGTGTTCAACAGCGGCGTCGTTTATCAGCCACTTCGGTGCCGGTCGGCTGCGCTGCTGAAACTGTCCTCCGAAGAAAAACGACTATGTTGTAATTACAAGCGGCGGAAATTACTCGAGTAACTGTTTCATCCCTGCTTTCGGCTGCCAATCACGATTGCCGTTTGGGATGGATGTTGTAGTAAAAGCCCACTTACCTAACCAGATAAACCAGATACAAAAACAACACTGATTTGCAACAGGGAACAAATGACTCACATGGCCTTTTTGACTTGTTGGAAGCTTTTCGGAGGAGAACAACCTCCTGCCATGTCCGCCAACGACAACAGGAGTGAGGTTGCGCGCCCTCAAAAGAGAACAATGAGCTAGGAGATGCTAAAACGCTCCACAGATGCTAAAATGCTCAGAGTCCTCCTGAGATGGGAGATGACACCTCTCACATCATCAAGTAGTCGCTTGCTCTGTTCTTACCATAGGACCATTGAATCCCGCAGCTTTAAAGACTCTATTTATGTCATCTGAAGTGGAAAGGGGGGCAAAAGAAGAAGCTTTGTTATGAATTCGTATTTACTGAGGCTAAGACGTAAACAGTCTCGCTGTAGTTTGATTCCCCCAGTAAACCAGAAGCTCTGAACATTTGCTTCAGATGAGTCAAAGGAATCGCTCCTCTCAGCCTCCACATTACAGAAGTCTGTGGCAGATATTTGTTGTGTCTGTTGGAGTCATTTATTTCTGAAAGAGGCATAACCATAATAGCCCGACGTTGAATCTAAAATAAATCTACAAGCGATAAACAACTTCCTGAACCAACCGTCTCATATGGCGACACCCGCCGGAGCACAGAGTCTTACGTAAGCCATCACTCCCTATTCTTGATCCAACGCCGGAACGCTCCATCAGCACGCGAGTCGCCGGTCTCATGACGCGTCTCACCCAACCATTTATCACCACACTACGTCGGAGTCTAATAGGCGGCAAACACTCGAGAGATTTAAGTATAAAATGGGTTAATCAGCGGACTGCAGACCACTTGAGCAGCTGCTGGTGGTCAAGAGCATCTGCTGAAGAATGAGTGGTTCTCTACATAATGATGTATGAAAAGATAGGGTGGTGGCGGTCGGGAGGGCGGGAGGAAAAAAAAAGAAAAAAAAAAATTCCCCGTAGAAATATAAAGTGAAGGAGCGACGGAGTTCTGCTTTTAAAGGCTTGACCCTGCTCGCTGATGCTGCTGCATTCGGCGAGACAAGACTAAAGCTCATCCTAATTATTTCTAAGTGATGGGCCAATCCATCAAGACAGACGGGGAGGCGGGGGAGGGAGAGGGGGACAGGAAAGGACGGAAAGACTTCATGCTGAGGCTCACTCCTCCTCGGCGGCGTCTCTCTCCCCCATCTATGTGTTTCCTGTCTATCCACCCCCCTCCCCGGCCCGCAACCCCCGGATTCCCTCCCCCTCTCCCCATCTCACATCGATTTTCCTCTCTCACTTCCCTTTTCCGGCGCAGATGAAAAAGTGTCCTCCTTTGTGCTCCTCTACTCGCGTGTGTCAATAACAAGAATGTACAGGATTATCATTCCCACAGTTTAGAGCCACGACGCGAATCCAGAGAACCTATCCGGCCCTCCGCTCCTCGTATGAGGACCCTGTGACGAATGCGCGGCAGCCCCGGCACGCCGGGTCATTAAATTCAGATTCACAAGATTGATACCAATACTTATCAAAACACTAACGCCCCCCTTTACCCCATCAAAGGCCCTCAGGCGCCTATTTTCCCTTCATGAAGGGTGACGGATAGCCCCGGAGAGTGGACGAGAGTGTTCGGAGGGGGGGTTAGATAGAGAGAAAACGTCCTCAGCCGCAGCGGCGGAGCCTCGGCTCGCCAGCGTGGCGGCATTAGCCGACATCTCCCGATAACAATGGTAAGGGATTAATCAGTATTCCGCGCATACCGCCCAGGGCTCCGCCAGTCCTTCACAGCATCACAGCGGCAACTCGCGGCCTTCCTCTATCGGTAAGGTTAAAATGGAGATTACGCTTTGTTCCCGCACGCCTTCTCTAATGAACCTTATCTCCCCTCACTACCCATCTCGTCACTCTGTCTCGCTCACACATAATAACACACCTCCCGCCCCTCTTCCTCCCCCACCTTCCCTTCCTCCGAAGGAAAACAGAGTGGAGCTCTCCGTGTTCGCCGTCTCGTTTTTTTTTTTGTGAGTGCGCCGGGGCCAGTCACCCCGCCGTCCCTGTCATTTCCGCTTTGAGTCACTCCCGATGTGGCATTCACACCGTTCAAAGCGCTGCCAGCCAGTCCTGTCTGGTGTCTAAACAGTGAGTCACGATCCCTTAAAAAAAAAAACAAAAAAAAAAAGAAAGAAAAAAAAGAAAAATTTACAGCAATAACATAATTACACTGCGAGCAGCTGAAGGTGAGCGGACCATTTGCTCACATATAAAAAAAAACAAACAAACAAGAAAAAAACGGTTCACATGTGCGTCGCAAACAAGCTCGTTCTTGCATATTGTTGAGACTAAATATTTCCGCCGAATAACTGAGCAAGAACTAGCCAAACGACAGGTGTGGCATGAGCCGACTAATGTGAGTACTACAAATACAGGTAATATGGTTGAAATATCTGTTAGAAAATGTTTTTGTTTTTTTTATGTTGCAAATTGATTGAGTTTTAAATTACAGGCGCAAACCTGCACAAACCACGTTGAGCGGATTTGCCCCAGACTTGAATGAGCTTCGTCTTCTCCTGGATGAAACCATTCTTTGTCAGGGGTTAGTCACATTTCACAAAAATAATATAAAACACCTCAGATGCCAACATTATCATGCTGGTAACATCAGACTGTGGAAGCCCCAGACTTGTATCCAAGCTGGACAACATGTGTCCGATTCAGAAGCAAAAATATCCAGCGTACAGATACCAGCTTCAGCACTGTCATGATCAAAAACCGGAGCCGCGGCTGTCAAGGTCCCAGCTTATTGAGAGTGAGTGCAGTTCTCTTTTTTTTTTTTTTATGGTTTGAAATGGACAGCTATAGAAAGCATTTCATGTTCTCTCCACTGCACTGCTCCCGAGGAGAAGCCTGCCTTTTAGCATGTATCTAATGAAATCTGAGCTTAGGAGAAAAATGAACACGTGAATACATCAACGCGAGAAGAACTACCGGACAGACAGAAATGATCTGTCTGATCACGTTTACGTGATGACCCCAACCCCAAGTACCATCCACTTAAAAGAAAAAAAAAGAAAAGAAGGTGGGGCAGAGTTTATGACCTGTACTGCAGTCCACCACTAAGGGGCGATCTTTTTTGAGATCTTTCGGCTCCACTTTTGAGAAGCTGTCATGCTCTGTAGTTTACATACAGTATTTGTCTAGGGAAAAAATAAAAAACAATTTAAACTGCAAATGCAATTTATATATATTAATTGATATATATATATATATATATATATATATATATATATATATATATATATATATATATATATATATATATATATATATATATATATATATATATATATATATATATATATATATACATTGAAAACATTGAGTGCAGCTCTTTCCTCTGAGTGCTGGACTTATCTCATCACATATTAAGCATATTGCATATACTTCCTACATAGTAGTGTAGTTCTGTGTAGTTCCTACA
>CAAKHG010042717.1:0-11993 GCA_901007715.1 Dactylopterus volitans | reverse complement strand
AAATCTTTAGCCCATAACAATGGAAAAAGAATGGTTATGCTGTAATCTTTTTTTTTTCCTGCATTCCTTTATTGTTATGAAACTTGAAAAAAATAGCGGATTCTGGGCAGGACCTAGTGGGGTCGTGAGGGGAGGGGGGAAACAACAACAACAGGAACAACAACAACAACAACAGCAGCAATAGTCAGGAGCTCGTGTACGTCATCTGTATTGTACTTCTGATAGACCAGCCTTTATTGTGTGTATATGTGTGTGTGTGTGTATTGAGTGAGTGAGTGTGTGTGTGCGTGAGTGAGTGAGTGAGTGAGTGAGTGAGTGTGCGAGCGGGCAAACGAGTGGGTGAGTGGGTGGGCATGTGTCAGGTGTGTGTTTGTCATTGGGAAAGGTTTGGAGTTGAAGTGAGGGGGCACGACCGCACCACAGCCGCCCCCGATCGGCAGCCAGGCAAGGACCCCGGCAGCCAGAGCACCCTGCAGCCCCCACAGAGCAGGCAGAACCCAAGGCCACAGACCCAGAGGTCACCATGCGGCCCCACCTAAGGAGAGCCTGCAGAGGGCCACCAAGGGCCCCCCATCCCTGGCCAGAGACAGGCACACAGCAGGACAGGAGGGAGCAGAATCCCAGCCCGGCCGGCGTTCCACACTCCCGAGCGCAAGCGAAACCTAAGGCCTCCAAGCCCCACCCACCCGAGGCCCGCCAACCCGGGGAGGCGAGAGCCCCCCCCAGACCCACACCCCGAGCGGGCCAAACGAGGCTCAGTGTGGGGGGCCATGGAGAGAGCCCCCCAAGCCAGGGAGCTGAGCCGGCCAGCTGGTGGCCATGGTGGCCCCCAGGCCAACTAGATACGGGCAGAGCATAGCCAGGCCCTGGCACCATTCGAGTGCTATAAACTTTCATACTTGACTTTGCTCACATGTCAGGTTATCTGTAACACATTGTCCTTTCCACTTTGTTATTATGAATTATTTTATTGAAGCTATTATGATTATACCTTTTCTTTTCTTTCCATATTTTTTATACCTCATTTAACAGCCAGGCAACTGTTGGTTGGGTGGGAAATGGGTCGAGCTTCATAAATGGCATACCTGATGGGGTTAAGTTTGATGTTTTTGTATTACTCTCTCATTTATCTAAAAATGCCAATAAAGAGATTAAAAAAAAAAAAAGAACTAACAACACAGTTAAGTTCAGTGGGCAAAACCTTTTCAGCTCAGTGAGGGGATTGGAACTATTCACACATGCCCACCTTCAAAGAAAAGCCGGGTAGCGCGAATTCACACATGCACGGTCAATACAAGGAATACTGTGACCATCCAGTAGATGCTGCTAAGTAATGGCCTGGCTGAATATACATGTAGGTGGAGGTGTATAAAATTAACAAAGGGAAAATAAATGCATTTTGCATTTAATTTACTGTCTTATCAAGTAACATTGTATGCACTGCCTGGACAGGAGTGTGTGCTGCTATACCGACCTGAAAAGGTAAGCCGCAGTGTGATGGCATGCAGCGTCCTCCACAATGTGGCACACCATACCAGTGCCAGAGCAGCATTTCCCCCCACAAGATGAACAAGACGCTGGACCCGTTAGTGCAAATCCTGCCCGAGAGGCCAGTCAGGCCTGGCAACATGTGATTTCAATCATATAAAGAGGCAAGGACACAGAATTCACTTATTTAACAATACATTAAATGTTTTACTGATGTCTGTAAGAACGTCTATCAGTAGGCAGTCATTAATGCCTCAGATCGCTCTCATGATGTCCTATTGACTCCAGCATAGCACGGGTGAGGACACGGCCGGTCGTGCAGACATTAGCAGCCAGCGGTTGCGCCACACTGGGGGAACTAATGACGCCGGAGACCCCTGGGACACTGGAGGTGACACCGGCCTGAGACGGCATGCCATGTTCTGTCTCACTGTCTATTTGGAAATAATAAATGGAGTAATTAAACATGAGTCAAAGTCTTTGATATCCTGGCATGTTTACGCATGAATTTTCTTATTGGGCTGTGAGTGGGCCACTGTATGACCCGTATAATGAACACATTTTTTATGAGTTACACAAATATATACATTTACCTTGGGGTTATCTGAATCACCCACAGATGCCCCCACCCCACCTGAGAGCGCATCCACAATAGCAGCGACTCTCTGCTCAAATGGGGTGAGTTCCTCCACTCCTTCCCCCCACCTGTTTTGGCTACACTTTGGCGATGGGTGGCCATCCTCCGCTTCACGTCCACCTTGATGTCTGACCAATTCAGCGTGTGTGCACTGCCCTGACCCCGCTGCATTGACCGCCTCACACACACGCTCCCTCTCGTGCTTATTAGTAATGCCCGAGGACAGCGTGCCAAAAAGTATGCATTTATGCTTCACTGAGGAGCGCCTCCAACTCACATTCTGTGAAATTCTTCTTTTTAGTAGTCTTACTCACGGCTGCTGTTCGTTATTTGATCGTGCAGACAGGGGAATCTCACGTGCAGGGCCTATTTAAATTGATTTGCATATTTATATGGAGGCGTGGTCAGGGAGGAGTCCGATTCCACCTCGATTGTGATGTACAAAGGAAATGTGCTTGGATTCAGGCATATGCCCAGTTCCATACATCTGGATTTTTTTGCACTGATAATCCTGAGATGGTCAAAATTTTCACATAATACGAACATCATAAATATGCCATTCGTAATATTGAGTCAGAATGTACTTCAGAGTAAATACAGCTATACAGCATATTAAACAACAATTCTATAGTGTTGTTTAAAAACACCAGAGACAAACTACAAACTGATATTTTGGAACGATACAGAGTGACCAGTGCCTCCTTACTAGGACTCTAAAAATGACTGGTACAGAAAACAGCTGACTGTGAAGAGGAATGGACGAGGAGGAGTGAATTTGTTCATACACAAAATGTGGTGAAAGGCTCTCATATGATCTACTTATTCAAAAACCTCTCCCTGTCTTAAAAAACTCCCTCAAACTCTTAAGAAAAGCTGAAAAGCTGGATGACTTTCTTTCTCATGAGGTCATAAGCAGTACGTCTTAAATTGGGCAGTTGAGGAGGACAGCAAGTAGAAGACAAAACACCCGCACCTTCGACAGATCGTAAAAAGGAAAAAAAAAGGGTGATCCTATCCCTCGTATGGATCACGATGGATTGACATAAATAAATGATATTTTGATATTTTTCGTCTTTGATGACCTTTATTTCACACATGCATTTTATATGCATCTCTTAACATTTGTAAATGTCCCGTGATGAAAATTCTGATCGACGTTGATGTTGAGCGAGGCAGTGTCGGTAACACAATGAGATACCAGACGATTGTTCTTAAAGACATCGTCATGATACAGAGAGAATATTTCTTGATGAGATAAACCGCAGGCCTTGTGGCACAGAAAAAAAACCCCATAATGCTGTCCGATCGACAGAGGGTGCAGAGGCTGACGATTGTGGTACAGTATTTTCTCCAAACAATTTTCTCCCAACGGATCCTTTTTTGTTGTAATAATCGACCAGCACCTGTCTTTTAGCATTAAGCTCCAGAATGGAAGAGGTAAATCTTTGAGGTGTCTCTCTGTGGCAGTAAAAATGTGGTAAAACTCCGAATACCTTTTCTCTGAATTCCCTCCATTAAATTGGGGCTGAAAGGGCCATCCTGACACATCACCAGGTACTCCACGTTGTTGTGCTTGAAATTAAAGGGCAACAGGTCCCTTATTCCTCTGTAGGCGTCGTGATGAATCATGCCCAGCACCATGTTTTTAGATATAGTGCCCCAAAAGTGATTCTCCTGATTGCAGATCCGGGAATTCTTGGCGATGTGGTAAGTTTTCACAGTCACGTACAAAAGGGGGTAGAGGATTTTTCCATTCATCAAGGCTGCTGTATGAACCAGCCTAATGGCCAGGGGTACCGTAACCTTTTTAACATACAGGGAATCAGCCGTTATCTTTTGGGTGAACTCGAAGGCACACATTCCAAACAGACAAAAGGCGTCGTTGCTGCGTATAAATTTAATTGTGAAATCTACTGAGTTCAGCAAAAGTCTCTTGCAGAAAAATATATAGGCTTGAAGCGGGTCCAGCAGGTCAACTTCAACTCGGCCATGAATGAACTCTTTCATTCAGTCCTTTATTTAGCCCGTTTGCGATAACGTTAATATTCACAGCACCCGTCGTGTAAAATTGACCGCGCTTAATTGACTCTTTATTCCTATGAATCGTGTTGCATTGAGTAAAAATCATATTGAGACAATTGATGAGTGTTATAGCTGTATTGGCCAGGATGTCGCTTCTGTCCTTCATAATTTTCACCCAGAGATGAAGCATGGTATAGTTCAGATCGAGATACTTTTTACTGTCTCCGGCAATGAAGAATTCAGTGGGAGAGTTGTTGCTCAGCGCCGAGATGGGCTTGATTTTCTTGATATATATATATATATATATTTTTTATCCTCTATAGATAACTGCATCATAGGAGCGGGAAATAGATCCAACTCCAGGGTGCACTGATTTCAGATGTAAAAGAGCCATGTTTTATTTTTATTTTTTTGTTTGACAAGAGAAAAAAAAAAAACTATATCGGAGCTCCATGCAAACCTCCTTCTCTTCGCACCATCAACTTTGATTTGCTTTTTTTTCGATTCCCTGTGTTTTTTAAAGAAAAAAACAGATGGCCGGGTGGGTGTTTCTTCTTCCTGGAGGATAAGACAATCATATCTCCCGAACTTTCTGGCTTTGTCTGATCCATCAGTTGGCCCACCATTCGTTTGACTGCTTTGGCGGTGATGTTTTTGACAGCTAGTTTAAGATGAGATTTCACCAAGGCGAAATCCGACTTCAGATATGAAATGAAACAATTTTGAGAAGATAGATGCTATGCCTCTTTTGTACATCAGTGTCCCATAAAAACCAGGTAGAGTTCCTCCCACTTGACCTTCATAGTAGCTGACGAAACGATGAGGATCCTGACATAATCAAAAGATTTTTTTACTGAAGCGGCAGAGAACACTGAGCAGATCTAAGATGCAGCTTGATTATGGTTTTAAGTTCACAAACTGGTCTGTTTTAATTTCAATGCAGATGGTTGTGATGTAATTTTTTGATATGGGTAGGTGCCAGACCATATTATATCTGAGACTCACCACATCTCTGAAATCGCCTTTAGTGTTCTCTGCATGCAACCATGGTGAGTCGTTGGTGCCGACCTGTTGATACTGAACAATGTCTGCGTATAGAAACAGGTTATACACCTCAGTCTACCATTCCTTGACTTTGAATCCAAACATAAGCTAGAGGGGGATAGGTCCTGATTTTAAATTGACCGTTGGCATTGTAGTGTTTCACCAACAGCCTCAAACAAAGGAGGTCTATATTTACCTCCAACAACCTAAAGCCCTGTTTCCTCTGAGTGGTGGTACGATGGTATGGTACGGTACTGTATGGTTATTTGGGCGTTTCCCACTGACAAAGTTGTCGATAGTAACAAAAGAACTGTACCGTACAGTTCCAATTTTTGGTAACCCCTCCACTGGGGTACCTGGCACAACTGAACCTGTACCTAAAGGGTGGAGCTAGACATGCTGTAGCTGCTGACTGGTCACACAGATCACCTCTTTCATGTGACCGGGCAAAATTGCAAACACCGAACTGTGACGGGTGTGATTAAGACCCAAAAGCATTACCCTGGAACTTAGAGTCACTCGGTAAAGACCTTTATTTACTGGAGAGCAACACAGGGGTTCGAACTGGCAAATGAATGCGAAGCTCAGAATAATCTTCGGACTTGCAGTCCACACACAGTCTCTGGGATGCTGGAGCTCAAAGCCAAACTGGGCCCCAGGATCCAGGGACAGAGCGTAAGCCCACGGACCCGTATAGCTTAGAACCTTAGCTGCTGGGGGTAATGGAGTTTGGCTTATGGTTGATGAGGAAGCTGTGGTGCGATGTCTGGAGCCTGAAGATCTGGCCAGTGATGCTGAGGCACCAGTGGGGAGCAGGCAGCGTGAAACCGGGGGCAGGCGAAGGAGTCGAAGCTGGGGAAGTAGTCCGAAGGAGTGGAGGTCCCGACAGGGAGCGAGCAGCGGAGAAACCGGGAGCAGATGGGTGATGGAAGGCAGGTCAGATTACCGGGGATCAGGCAAGGCGATAGGGTCGCCAACGGGAGATCAAGCAGGGAAAGAATGCTGGAAAGAAAGGGGAAAGTGCTTATTTGCAGCGCAGAATGAATGAGCTGCAGCAGCGTTGACAGGTGAACTGTGTTGAGCTGATGAGGTGGTAGTAGCCACCAACCAGCCAGTGTAAGCAGAGATGGCGGTACAGCATCTGTCAGTAAGTTGTTTATTTTTTAAGTCTGCTGCTGTGTTAGCTTGTTCATCCTGTGATCTGAAATACCATTTCCCAATTAAACGGTTTGAACTAATAGCACATGGGTTATGCCGGAGAGGTACAATGAATTAAACAATTTGAGACTGAGACAACTGTGTTGTAGCTAATAGCTAGCAACCCATTGTTAACTAGCTAACATTTTTTTTTCTGTACTGGCTTGTGCGACATATGCTTAAGTTGTTGTATGTAACACGTTTGTGAAATATTACAGTTGAGGATCCGGACTTGGAGCACAACGGAAGCCTTCATGGCGAGGACTCGCCCCCCACCGTGCCTCTGACCAGTTAACCATGACTTCGACTTCAATGCGGGTGCCAACAACAGCATCAGAAGGCAAGGATCCTCTTGCCTCAAGCACCGCAACATCCCGACAGAGATCATGCAGTAGCATTTTGAGGTGAGATGGCCACTGCATTTAACAAGACTCCTGAGCACCTTCAGCCACATGGTGCAGGTGATAGGTGGCCACCGTGACCCTCAACATCTATCCAACCACTATATGCTTTTCATTATGTCAACAAACATTTATCGTGTTTCTTTTAAATAAAGTGTGTTTGCCATACTTCATGTTTGGATTGCCTCTTGTTTTTAAGTGACAGCTGAATACATAAGGTGAATTCCGATTCTCCCCTTAACCCTACCCCTTGGCTTTCCCCTCCGTTTTGTGCGTTCACGTGGAGGGGTAGTGGTGTCCCACTTCCCCTTAGGACCAAGGGGTAGTGCGAAGTGGTAGGGCCATATACCCCTCCAAACGGAGATTTTCCAGAGGCAGACTCCAAACGGAGGGTTAAGACCTGCGCCGAGCGAACCACCGGCAAAATAATGGCTGCTAAGAAAAGTGCTGAAAGAAATTCACAAATGTAAGTATTTTCTCCATTAATAATGTTTTAAAATTTCCGACAACCGTTGTATTGTTTAGTTTAACATTGTTTGTATGTAGAATGGTCATTTTCTTCATAAAATGCACATGAAGAAAAATCGCTAGTTGAGCCTTCAATAAGGTTAACGTGACCAGGCTGAACGTTGCTAGTGGTGCTCTGCGAACAGCCCCGATACAGTAATCAGGTTATCAATAAAAACTGCGGCAACCTCGCTGCTGGTATTCAGTTACATCGATAGCGTTATGGGATACAACATAAAAGCATGTCATGCAGAAATCTGATTACCGTTAACGTAACGTTACGTTACTCTGAAGTCACCGAGTTGTGATCCACGTGTGTGAACGAATTATCATGCTGTAAAGTTAAATATGATTATAGCCACGTCAGGGAAGCAGAGCAGGAAAACAGCTACTTGAATAATCTTGTTTTGATTCAATAATGCAGATTATTTACCTTAGCCTATGTTTCATTTTTACCATCATTAAACTGCATGGGACTAATTGTAATGACAATTGACTTGTAAATTGTTACATGAAGAGTGGAGGCTTCGGGCTAAAAACCAAACCTGCTGAACAGAGGCTCAGACCCGGTGTCTCTCCTCTCGTGTCGGTGGCAGGGCGCCCTGACAGATGTGACTATACACAAATACACACATCATAAGATGTAATATAATATTCCACCAATCCACTGATTGAAAAGTTGAAAACAAATGAACAAGAGGAGGGTTAGAGCAGACAAGTGACTGGCGTTGCAAATTCGCTAAATTATGCAGTTGGTATATTTTGCGAGATAATATGGAGTTAGTTAATTTGACGATAAAACGGTCAGTAGGCTATTAGTAGGTAAGAACAACAACAATCAAACAGCAGCAGGAACCATTTTTCATTGTGCTATTACATTTGTAGGAAGTTATTAGAACATTGATTTCACTTTCCCACAAACGTAATAAATCTTTACAAACGTAACAGTTATTTCATTTCGCGTGTTACGTTTGTAGTAGGCAGCGGCTATTATGTTTGTGGAAAATGTATTACGTTTGCAGGATTATTACATTAAAAGCTGCATATTTTTATAACGTTTGTGGTTTATTATGTTTGTGGGCATTATTACATTGGCAGGTGTTTACAACCCTCTTCAATACTGTGATGAACTTGCTCTAATAGATTCCCTACTCTTAGGCACCTTCATACACTGAATAACAGATCACAGTTAATTACAAAAATATATTTTTTTGAGCTTGCATTTATCAAACAAAACCCACATAACAGAACATTAATTTACACATTACTATATTTACTAAAAATAAATTAAAGTTTAGTTTCCCTGCTCTCAATAAAAACAAAATATATCTCTTGAAATAAAAGAATCTCGGGGTTAAAGAACTTAAATAAATAATAAATTAAATGTGTAAAAATATTGCAAAACCTTCCACTCCAAAATGAATTTTAACTTAAATATGAAATGACTGGAAGTTTAAGAGGTCTTGGAGAAAGTTTTAGGGGTCCTGAAGGAAATTTTAGGAATTTTTTTTTTTTTTTCAAGCAGAATGCCTTGTGGGCTTCCTGAGTAAGCGGGGCAGCAAGTCTTTCTCTTGTGGCACCCCTCGACCTCTCGTCTTCGGCAAGGCCCTCACATGCAGGTGTGGGTCGAGGATGTACTAAGCAACATCTGCATCTGGCTCCAGCATATCGCCATTGTCCACGCACACATTGTGCAGAAAAGAACATGTTGCAATCACGAGTGACCTGATGGACAGTTGATCTGGGCACACTTAAGACAGAAGAAACAACATGGTAGGAAAGTCTATGAGTAAGCCAATAGACATAGATCAGGGCCTCCAGTCTACTGCCCCGGCCATGATCTTCCACGTCCCTCTGTAGGAGCCTCTGCAGACTCTGCATTTCTCTCCTACTCAGGCAGAAATCCTGCCTCAGTTCCGCCTCAACATTGAACCACAAACGCAGGTCAGGGACCTTGTGGTTTGGCCTGCAGTAGGCCACAGAACGGCCACTCTGGAAAACAAAGAAGTTGATAGGTTTTCTTGAACTGGACTTGGAATTTGTTACAAAATAAAACGCCATGGGCCCAAATACACCAGTTTTGTAATGCATGCATATGTGCTAACGTTACAATTTAATATTAGTGTTATGTTAGTGTAATATACACTAACCGGTCACTTCCTTTGGTACAACTGTGCAATCTAATACAACCGAACACAAATGCTTTGCTATATACTCTATATACTATTTTTAAGACGCTTCTCCATCTTCAGTCTTTGTTGTCATTGTCAGAACGGTAAGAATAGATTATTCCATTAATGTTTATATTTGAGGTTGTAGTGATGGTGTACTGGAGTGTGTTATATTGAAAAGTGGACCTAATAAGTTATTTGTTAACAGATTACACATTAGTTTGTCATGTTAGCCAGGCTAACTAGGCTAGCTAGGCTAAAATATACTGGCGAAAAGCTTGCATATGTGAAAACATTAACATTACATACCTTGAGAAAATTCACAAGAGACAACAGACATCAATGGTGTATTCTTCTCTGTACACCTCTTCATGTATTTATCAACCGAAACATGATGAATGCTAAAAAACTAATCACAACCGTAGACTCCATGTTGCTGCTGAGTTTCCTGTGCCATATGTGCAAACATAACTACACAATCGCTTGCGTGCCTTTGTGTAAACTATGCTGTGACATAGCAAGTGGTGTCCCGATTCCTTGGGATGATTACAAAACCCTACCCCTTGTGCCTTCCTTTCAAGAGTGAAGGGGTAGTGAGTGAGGGCTAGGGGGGCTGGGTGAGGGCTAGTGGTAGTGAGTAGGGTGAACACTGAGACTGGGCCTTATTTATTTTTAGTACAATACATTCGCTAGCATAAGCATACTAGGCGGGACATCTTTAACTTACCATCTTGCGCCGATGCTTTCCTGTCTCCGAATTTCAAAACAAATTTCCTGGAGTTTCTTGTTTTTTTCGGCTGTTAAATGTATCCACATGATGAGGAGAAAAAGCTGACACGTCTCCCATGGTGCTGGTTGTTTGTTGTGTCGTGTTAGGTATGACACCACACCACTTTATGTATAAGACGTGGCTGTTACCATCCGATGGAAACTGCCCACCATGTAGGGGTACAGCCTGCGGTGGAAACGCTACACAGATGCAGGACTACTGCATACCATACCGTACTGTACCATATCGTACAGAAATGCCTGGTGGAAACAGGGCTTATAAAACCATGTGTTGCTCACAAAAGAGGAAAGAACTCTTATCTCACAAGCTGATGAGCTGAGCAACGCAACCTTCGCTCACGTAACCTGAGCTGACCAGCAGGATGCCAGCACAATTTCCAGATCAACTGAATAAGGTCTGCTAAGGTCAGTCCCAAACCATGACATCACGTCAAGGTTTATAAACCAGCCAACACCCAAAACTCGCTGCTTCTGACTCGGATGTCTGCTATAGTGACTCTGTGGCAATCTAAGTAATCATAACAGCTTCCGGCATTGACGATTGTAACAGTAACGCCTCTGTCGATAGAAGTGACATTAAAGGCTTCTGGTCCAGATCCCACTAACGTTGGGACTCCCTGCCGATCAGGCCGACTGTGGTGCTTTCCTATTTGCGACAGAAGGGGCACCATGTTAACTACCTTCAGGCCTGCGGAGCTTCCTCTCTGGTCGAGCAATCTCCTCCCCCTCATCAGTGCTAGTAAAGCACAGAATTGCCTGGTTTAAGACCTTGGATTTCGGCCCTCTCAGTCGGATGCCCACAAGCCTGCGAATGCGAAGCCAGGTAGCTAGCATGCTCTACCTGCTTTAAGAAAATGAAGGATGACAAAGAGCCTTCCTATTATGTCCGCTAATTACCCGCTGCATGCTAGAATTAGCTTACCTCACAGGAGATCAGCCGCCGCACGGGATGATCACAGGAACCAATGGCTGAGCACACTGTAGGGAAAAGTGCGGGGTTTGGGAGGGGTTGAGTGGGTCATTTGGAGGTCAGAGCTTTCACAATGAGTTTGACAAGAGATGGCCCTCTAATCTCTGTAATATTAATCTAAAAATTCAAAGTGTATATCAGTACTATACTAACTTTCAATCAGGTCAAAACTTTTTCATCAAAAACAAAATAAGGCTTCAACACCAAATCTATTGGACACATGAAGTATCTAATGATGGAGCACATTATTTCAATAGGACAGGCCAAGATTACAAAACTCTGTGATGAGTACTGTGAGCACAGAGCACCTGCTTTCAAGGAGCTGTATGTTGCGCCCTTAAAATAGGCAAAATAGCGAGGGAAGAGGGATGAAATAACAATAAACTGCTGTCATCTTAACTCGTATGTATTAAGTGAGTAATTACTGTACATATAGTACAAGATCTCAGCAACAACCTCAAATACAAACAATGATGTAACAATGGACTGAGAAAATATGCACGAGAAAATAACAGTAGCTAGCTTACATAGCAATGAAGTTAGCCTAAACTATTCATCAAAATAAATATATAAAACTCACAGTCTTTCTCTGTTAATGACAACCAATGACAGATGAACAATTATCAAAACATGTTGCTACATTTATAATGTTTCCTGTATGGTAATTACCTTAAAATTGGCAGAAGAGCGAGGGAAGAGGGATGAAATAATAGTTCACTGCTCTTGTCTTCACTCATTCGTATTAAGTGAGGGCAAGAAGCGCGACT
>CAAKHG010042714.1:0-11310 GCA_901007715.1 Dactylopterus volitans | reverse complement strand
CTTCTTCTTTTTTTTTTTTTTTTTTTTTTTTTTTTTTTTTTTTTTTTAATAGACAAACCACAAGTGTAATTCTGTCCGGTCTTTCAAGGTCTGTTAACTGTAAAGGGAAGCTGTGTAAGAAAATCTGCATTGAACAAGATGGAGCACAGTGGAATGTCTATCGATTTGCATTTTTAGCAGATGCATAAAAAAGAAGAAGGGAAAAGGAAAAAAAAAAAAAAAAAAAGCTCAAGAGTTTTCTCGCAGAGGCCGATCCCCTTCTCTTTTACACACACACACACACACACAGGCACACACACACTGCTCGCAGGGTAGGGTGGGGAAGGGGGGGTGGGGGGGGATCTCCTTCGAGGCAATAAAAAGCGCTTTTGCCTGGCAACCGACACGTTAAAAGAGGTTCTCTCTTCCTCTGGCTGGACGTCAGCTCGCTCTCCTGGCATCCACGAAGCGCTGCCACCTCACACACACACGCTCGTGCGCGCACACACACCCAGCTGATCTGGCACTGAAGATGGATGGGCGGGGATGTGTGGGAGAGTGATGGCAGCTCTGTTATGGGGGAGGCTTGTGGAGGAAGGGAGGGAGGGAGAGGTGTTTCGAGGGGTGCGGTGGGGTGGAGTTTGAGGGGGGGTCCTGTACAGTCTCAGAGAGGCCCCCCCATCCCAGACAACAACAGCTGCCCCTATTCTGACAGCACAAAAACAAAAAAAAGGGGGCTCCCTTGGTACCCCTGGCGTCCGGGCCACCCAGCCTGAGAGCACCCACCCCTCCCAACTCCCCCCACAAAGTCTTCCTCTCTCTCTCCACGCCTGCCCGGGTGCTGTTTGTTCAACCAGGCAGAATAACGGGGAGCCGGGGGGGGGGCCCGTGGACCTGAGGCCAAAACCACCCCGGACCCCTTGCCGCTTTCACCTGCGACCCGCATTCCTCAGATGACGCTCTAACAAACGGCGCGGGGGGAGAAAACCGTCCACGAACAATGATACAAGAAAAAAAATAAAAAGCTCCGAAGGGGAGAGGGGGGAGGGAAGAAAAAAAAAAGGCACAGGCTGTGGGGGCTTTGATCATCTGCTGGGAACGCTGGGGGCCATTGTTCCGCGTGAATGCCCCGGACAGCGCCGACACACCCGAGTGTGTGTGGGCATGTAAAAGTCGTCGTGTGTATTATGGTAAGTCGGCACGGCTAGCGCGCACACGTGAGAGTCTACACTGGCCCCAGCACCCCCCCCGCTCCACCCCACTCCCTCCCTTGTCCAGACACATTCCTTTCCCAGAGGATTCTGGGGAGTACAAGGTGTTAAGTGCATAACACTGCTCATGCGCTTCCTCGGAGAGGCTGCCGAGCCTGCCGAGCCTGCAGGGAGCGCCGCGTTTCCTGTCTCGCCCAAAGTGGGTGACGAGCACAGCGCCGAGGAGGTTTCCGAGCAGAGGGAGTCGGCGCTAGACTTGCGCCGATGGAGTAGGTACGAGGCCTGGGAGTGGTGATGGTAGGCGTGCGTGTGTGTGTGTGTGCGTGCGGATGGCAGGGTGGATCTTCCAACAGGAGAGTCCAGGTGCAGTCCAGCAGAGCAAAAACAGGATACTAGTCTGGATTCCCGGCCAGATGTCTAGCTAGCTACCTTTAGAGGGGGAGTGAGGGAGAGGGAGGTGGGTGGAGGGGGGGGTCACACTCAAAACACTCATTTCAAGTTCAGCATCACTATTGGCATATTTTCATGAGGTTCTATGACATCGACAGAAAGTCTTTGTACAGTAAAGGTCTTTCTCCTCCATATAGATGTTTTTTTTTTTTTAACATGTTAAACTTTATTTCTCTGTGTCTTTATAAGGAGCCATGTAAAAGCATAATCGTATCTGAAATGTCCTCGCAGTTTTCCTGCGTTAGCTGGTACTCGAGTGTACAGAGAGACGGCGAAAGGTGTGTGTGTGTGTGTTTGTGTGTGTGTGTTGGGGAGGCGGGGCCACACTGCATCAGGTGCCGCCATGCGTCTGTCCCAGGTAGTAGTAGCAGGAGGTGACGTCCAAGTTGGCGTCTGGTGTGTGGGTTTGTGTGTGTGGGTGTGTGTGTGTGTGTGTGTGTGTGTGTGTGTGTCTGAGTTGAGGTTTGAAGTCATTCGCTTCCAGAATCCAGAGAGAGTGAGACGGAATGCAGGAGGAGGGCGACAAAGTGAAACGCCGACGGTTTCCGATTGGCCGCCGCTCGACCGCGCTCCCGTCTGTCAAGCAGCTGTTTTGTTCAGTAAAACCTATAAATTAAATCAAACATACGTGCCCCTCCTCTGCCCCTCAAAAAAAAACAAAAAACAAAACAAAACAAAAACAAAAACAACAAAAAAAAAAATCTTTAAATACTGTTTCGAGATAGGAGAGGGGAGCAAAAGAAAGAATAATAAAAACACAACATAAAACTTTCTTTTAAGTGATGTTAAATTACCAAAAAAAATAATAATAATAATAAAAAAAATCAGTCCTACGCTGAAATAAAAAGGGACAAAGGTGAGATGCACAACTTAAAAACAGCCTGAGGAGGTGTGAAGCTCCTTTTTCTTTTTTTTTCTTCTTCTTTTTTTTTTTCCTTCAGGCTGATTTATTTGTGTCTGTAGAATTGGCGGGTGATGAGGAGAGGAATGAGGGAGGGAGGGCGAGGAAGGTGAGGGAGAGGAAGGTGTGTGTGTGTGTGTGTGTGGGGAGGGTGGGCGATGGGACGCGGGGGCGCCCGGAGGGGGGCGGCAGTTACTTTTGGCCAGCCGCTGGGGCCTCTGAGACGGAGCAAGGGGAGGTGGAGGAGGGAGGGGACTGGGCGTTTGGGGGTCCGGTGGAAGGGGTCGGCGGAGGAGAGGGGCTCCCCCCCGCTGTGCCAGACTGGGCCATCTGCTGCTTGAGCTGCGTGATGGTGAGCTCCAGCTTCTCCCGGGCCTCTCGCTCCCGGCGCAGCTCCTCCTGCAGCTCCTGCCGGTCCGCCTCCGCCCGCTCCAGCCGCTGACGCAGCTCCGACAGCTGGAAGCCAAACATAGAGGAGAGGCGCCGGGTCAGCGCGCTGTTCCAACCGGGGTGCGCGCGCGCGGTCTAAGATCTGAGACTAATATTATCCGAGGGGACGCACGACTCGCACACACAACAAAAAAAAAGATAAGCTGGAGGGGATGGCGCGAGCGACATGTGTAGCAGACAGGCGGTAAAAATGAGCGGCGGCGCGCCAGACTCGGACGGAAAGACCCGAACCCTCAGCGGTGCTCGCGCTCGTACTTCAACAGAACGCGGCCTGACACAAAGCCGATAGCGGGCGTCAGTGGAGGTGGTGGTCAGTGATCGCCGACCGCGCCGGCACCCGTTAACAGCGGAACATTTGCCTGATGGGCTTGTCAAACGTCAGCAGAGGCAATGACAAGGGAAGCCACCTGCGACTGACTGCGATGACGGGCGCCGTGATTTATGGAGTTTCTCCACGCGTCGTCTGGAGGCCGCGGACGCACGCGCATGCCCCCCTCTCTGATGGCAGAGAGCCAGACTCAAATGCCGCGGGGAAGAGGGTGGGTGAGGAGGAGGGGAGGAGGGGGGTGGGGGAGGGCGGCGGCGGCGTGGGCAGGCAGCACCGGGGCTTCCGTAACAGATGGGGGCGTGGGGGTGCTGGGGCTCTGAGCTCAGGCCAACGCAACAGAACCGACTGAGTCAAATGGAAACCCAAAGGAAGGCTCGGTTGTGTGTGTGTGTGTGTGTGCAGTCATTGCCGAGTGGACCAGCTTGAGCCGTCATTGGACACTTTGGTCAGGTGCCCTCAGAGGGGCAGCTGGAACGTAAAGACTTTTGGGATTCGACTCGGGTTCAGTTTCGGGCCAATAGCTGAGGTCCTCGTGACGGCCGGCTAACGCGCCGTGTCAATGAGTTGCCCCCCCCCACACACACACACACACAAACGTGCGCGCAAAGATGACACGCTTTCACACCTGTTTCGCGCCGCGCGGACGTGCATGAGCGGGGTGACCGAAATATCAGGGACGCCTCCCGGTGTTACCCATGTCAATAAGAAATTCCACATAAAACTCCTCCTTGAGTGGAGAATTTATCGCAGGGCTGCCGCGTTTATGCCCTCGGGTAAACATGCGGTGGTCTGAATGTTACGGCTAATGGGTGCATGCGGTTGAGAACTTGGGAGCATATAACTTCGGTTATTGCCTCGATCTGGTGGGCACATTCAGAGGAGAGCCCAGATTTACGCAAACCGCCGATAATGGCGGCGCTTCCTGAGGATGACATAAGCTCACATTGAAGTAGCGCCCTTGTCTAAACGCAGGATTTCCCGTCATACATCAGCGAAGAATTTCAATATGTAACCCGGCTTGCACTCGTGTCAATAAATTAAAGAGTTGTTAATTTATTGTAATTATTGAACGCTGCCTAATTCCCATTTAATTGCAACCCGACGCGCTTAATACACATGGCTGTGATTCGATCAGGCGCCGATGGCGGCGGCGGCGGTGCGGCCTCGTACCTGCGCGGTGTAGTGGGCCTCCTGCTGGCGCTGTGCCCCGGGCTCGCAGGCGCAGGCCTGCTGCCGGAGCTGCTCCAGACGGGTCTCCAGCTCCAGCTGTTCCTGGCGAGCCTGGCTGAGCTGCCGCGCCTGCTCGCTGTGCACCGCCTCCAGCTCGCTGCGCAGCTCTCGCTGCTCGGCGCTCAGCTCCCGTAGCCTCGCCGCCTCGCCCCCGCGCAACGCCTCCAGCTCCTGGACACACACACACACACACACACAATAAGTCAAGGGAAGTAATGATAACAAAGTGACACTTCGCTGACCCCTGCATGCTAAAATAAATAAATAAATAAATAAAACTCTGCTTTCCAGCTCCTCCAAAAGGAGGTCAGATGCCTGATACCACAAGGCTCTTGAGTGGTAATTTCTTCTGCTGCCCCCGAGTTAGATAGAAAACATTAAGTGAAAGAAAGACCCGTGTTTGTGATCTTCCGATGCAACGACACACAAGTGGCGGGATTTAGGCGCGCACTCAAGTGTCATTTGAGTTATCCAGCATCTATAAAAAATAAAAAAAAAATCGTGCAAGTTGCTCTCATCTCATTCGGCCAGATGGTGCTTCTCGTGGACGATATCTCGGTTTGGTGGTAGTTTAAATACAGTAATCATCAAGCGGAACGTGTGAATGTCACTGCAATTCAGACGCAACCCGGCTCCCATATGGTCCGAGCTAAAACGAGTGTCTCAATGACAAACAATATGTTGCATACATGAGCAGCAACGTGATTTAGGTGCAACTGGGACGGCTGAACCATCTGATGCCAAAGGGTATCAGGCAGCGGGAGGGAGGAGGCAGGGAAGGTCAGAGGAAGGTGAGCATCACCTCCACGTCAAGGACACTTTTAACGGCCCGGGATGGTTACGATCCGGCTTGTCGGGGCTCATTTATCTCGGTCTTTGTCCCTCTCCAACCCACCGACTCACCATTTCCAGCTGCAGCTGCTTGTGCAGGGTGGAGTTGAGCTTCTCCTGCTGCCGGCTGTACATCTGCATGATCTCCACAACAATCCTGTCCTTGTCGTCCTCCAGCCCCCCCACTGCCGCGGCACCGTTCATGGCGGAGCCCGTGTCCTTAACTGCTACTTCCGTTACCGGTGACAACAACGATGCAGGAGGAGGAGGTGGAAGAGGAGGAGGAGGCGGTGGAGGAGGGGTGTGGGCGGGGGTGTGGGAGGCTTTCTTGCAGCTCAGGCTGCTCGTCTCCATGGAAACTGCCTGGGTTTGGCATTCCCGCTCGGTGGCCGAGGCAGCGGCGGCACGTTGGGATTTGGCCTCCTCGGCGCCGGCAGCGATGGGAGGCGACGCGTGAAGATCTGAGGAGGGGAGCACGGAGGGAGAGTGTTTAAAAAAAGAAAGTAGAGGAGGTGGCTGAAAGACAGGAAGTGCGAGCCAGGCCGGCGCGCGCGCACACACACACACACACACCCCACCCACCCCCCACCTACGTTTTGCGTGACGCCCTCGCACGGCCTCGCAGAAGCTCACGCCTCCTACCCCCAGCGTGAGCGCACGACGCAGGCGCAAGCGCGGCATGGCAACAGCCGAGGAGCCAAACACTCGCCCACAAATTCTGCGTGTGTGCCCTCAGACGCCGAGGGAGAATGCAGAGGAATAAAAGGGCCTTGTGTGGGAGCGGCGCTGCTCTGCGTGGGCACCTTCTCTGTTCAAACTCTGGCTCGCTCCCTCGCGGTGGCCTTTGAAAAGGTGCGCGTCATGGGAAACGCATCAAGCGTGCACGCACGCACGCACGCACGCACGCACGCACGCACGCACGCACGCAGACGTCGCAGTGGCGGCTCGTGTAGGCAACCGCGCGTAATGAGGCGGAGCTTTGAAGGTATGGGCTGGCAGACTGAGTCAGAGCGGCGGCGAACGCATGCGAAGAGACGGTTGTTTACCCGCTTAACGTATTCATGCGGCGTGTTTGTGTGTGCGCGCGCGCGCGTGCGTGGCAGGAAACGGCGTGCTCCCTGCACAGCATGTCTGGCGCAGGAGAGACACTTTAACACACACCTACATGCGAGCGCCGTATAGCGCGCGCACGCACACACATATATATATATATATACACACACACACAGGTGCCAGAAATACACAAACGACCAGACTGAATCATTTGCGGATGGATCACAAGGAAACAAGAGGAAGAGGGAGCCATGACGGAAATAGTGAAAGCTGCAAAAAAAAAGAAAAAAAGAAAAAAAAGAGACAGACAAGGAGACGGGGTGTTCAGCAAGGAATGATACAGGAAGAGGAGGAGGAGGAGGAGGGGAAAAGAAAAAGAAAAAGGCAGCAGACTGCGAGGGAGGCAGAGATGAAGGAAACCAGAGAAGAAAGGGATGAGGAGGGATGGATGGATCGGGGAGGAAGTGCAAGAGCAGATGGAGGACAGACTCGGGGAGGATGTGGCGATAGCTGCCAGGAAAAGAGAGCGAGATAAAGAGGGAGGGGGAGAGAGAGAGAGAGAGAGGGAGAGAGAGAAAGGATGGAGGGAGGAGAGGCAGATTTGGTTGGAGAAGAGAAGGGGAGTAAAATGCCTGAGAGATATCAGAGAGACAGACAGCCTGGCAGTCAGACATGGTTATAACTGCAGACGGAAACCATTCCTGTGATTCAGCCTCCCCTCCTCTCTCTCCCTCTCTATTTATACATACTGTGTGTGTATATATATATATATATGCATAACTCCTTCACCATCTCTCTCTCTAAGAGTATTAATGCAGGCCTAATATACACTCTTTAAATGTGCATAGAAAAACACATGCATGCAGATAAAACATACATTAAGTGCACACCCCCCCGCCCCATATCCCTCATGTTCATCAATAGTGAAGTGCCCCCTGAGTCTTTATCTGAAGGTCAGTTCATGGCTATGTGCATTGCTGCAGGCTGCAGGCTGCAGTGTTAAGTGTGTGTGTGTGAGTGTGTGTGACTCTCACTGTAGGTTGTATGTTTACGGTGAGCACGTGTCTCCTCTAGTGTGCGGCGCTGACATGTTATGCATGTCGCCTCCACTCATGTTGTGCCTGTGTAAACCGCTCGTGCTCGCTGCGTGTGTGTCGTGTGTGTGTGTGTGTGTGTGTGTGTGGGCGTGTGTCGGCCGCGTTTTGCGCGTCTCATCTACATGCGAGCGTACACGGGAGGGACGGATGGCAGCCTGGTTTATTAATAATCCAACGGCACCAGGCTTGTGGTTAACCCGGAAATGGTTCTGATTGGTCGCAGAGAGCGCCGTCCATATCGAAGCAACTTTCTTTTTCTTTTCTTTTTTTTTCTTTTTCAAGGTCAAAACTGAACTTTCACACTGAAAAAAAAAATCCTAAACATGTTGTTACATGGTCAATGGTATAAGTAACAATTTGTTGAAAAATCATATTCAAGATTCAAATCGAGTGGAGCCGACACACAGTACTCGCATGCAAAAAGACTTGTCAAAAAAGAAAACTGTGTAAAATTGGATTTACTCCATATTAGTATTTCTTTTTCCCAGCTCTTGAATAAACTAATGTTGAAATCCCTCCACTATTACATCCCGTCATTGTTATGAGGTTACGGCCGCGGCTTATAATCCTCCTCCCGCCTTAACATATTTCATGTTTTCAGCCCCAGCTCTCATCTCTTTTTCCACTTTTTTTTTTTTTTTTAACTCACATAATTAGACAATGAAGGCTGATCTTAATGCTTTCCCAAGAAAGCTGGGTAAGAAATGGCATCGTCCGATGCTCCACTCGAGCGTTGTGTCTGAACTCAGCTCGATGTGGCCCAGGTGGACGATCGGTGCGCGCCCGCGATCGGACCTTTGCAACGGTTTCTGGTTTCGCCCGGTTCAGAGCTGCACGTTAAAGGACCTCACGGAAACGCAGCGTGCGCGCTTGAGCGTGCGCGCATGTGCAAGTACTGACCCATGGGCGGCTCGTCGTGGCCGAGCACTCGGTGGCTGTAGTGGTGCTTGAGGAGCGCGCCGAGCATCTCCGGGCTCATCTCCGCCTCCCGCCGCAGGGACACGTTGGGCGCCACCATCTTATCGTACGTGTACAAGAAGTAACTGGGGGAACAAAAAGAGATGGGCGACAAATTAAGAAACCATTACTTCTGTTAGCCCGACCCAAAAAAAACCCCCACAGAGATCCAAAAGGAAACCCGGGTTTCCCGTGAGGGCAGCAATGTCACCTTTCACATACTTTTGTCCTAGCAGTAAAGATCATAAAAAAAGGTTGTGCATTATGGACTTTGCAATGCTGATATGAGCGCCCGGAAATAGCTGCGCGCCGCGCGGCCTCTAACACAACTCAGCTGAATCAGAGGGATTCATTGGGCGGCTTTATTAGTTAACAATAACCGCGCCATCCGAGGAGCGGCGACACGGTGTGGAATACGGATGGGCTCTTATCTCCTGTTTACAGGTTCTCCGCCTAAACGGACCCGCGGCTTATCACGAGTGTCCAGGTAGCCGGTACAAGTGAGAGGCGAGATAGTGCCTGGAGATGCAACCGCCGAAGCCAGCGAGCCAACACTATCTGCCCATTCCTGGTGGTATGGTGGGAAGAGGGAGGAAGAGGAGAGGAGAGGAGAGGAGAGGAAAGGAGAGGAGAGGGGAAGAGAAGAGAAGAGAAGAGAAGAGAAGAGAAGAGAAGAGAAGAGAAGAGAAGAGAAGAGAAGAGAAGGCTCTAAGCCCCTCCCCCACCGACAGTCCCCTCCAGACAGAGCTCGGGCTGGAGCTGTGAACTAGGTTAAGCATGACAGCTCAGTGGGGCTCTGCCTGCAAAAGTACAGCATTACCAGCCGAGCCCGGGCTTCCTCTCCTCTGATACAAACGCTCCTGCTCGCCTGAATGGGAATCTGAAACTACTTCTCATGGAAGAAAAAGAAAAAAGAAAAAAAAAAAAAAAAAAACGGCGGAGACGCGATTGAATAATGTAAGCCCGGCTCGTGTGTGACAAGTGTAGCGCTAATGGATGTTGGTGGTAACCCAAATACGACGTTAAGTGCGGTGGATGTCCCGTCGTGCCGCAGCAGCAGCAGCAGCAGCAGCAGCAGCAGCAGCAGCAGCAGCAGCAGCAGCAGCAGCGATTCGTTATTACTGAGGCTGCAATGCAAAACGACGTGCTACAAAACTGGTCCACGCAAGTCCCGGCTGGTTTGAGGGTGTATAGCGGTCACGTGGCGGCGGGTAGGTGACCGGAGCGCTAATCCTGCCAATTCGTCTGGCTTGATGTCTGCGTGCCTCCGCTCGGCATGTAAAGTCGAGTCAGTCACATGTAGCTTTGGCGCCGCTAAACCGTCTGATTCCAGCTTTTAATCTGGGTCAGATTACCGCGTTGTTGGGCGATCGGGGGCGGCCGTGCGCAAACGCGGGCCGGTGAGCGCCGGGGGGCGGGGGGAGGGTTGAAGGATGGAGATCAGGACAAGAGAGTGCATGTGATCGAGACACTGGGTGCCAATTTTTAAAAAAAGCAGATAAGGGGAAAAAAAAAAAACCTGGCTCAAGGGTAGCGGCTTAACGCGCAGTCAACTGATATCACTCATCTTTTTTTTTTCTTTTTTTTTTTTTTATAAAGTTTTTAGAGAAATTAAGTTTAAATTTTGGTCCGCGGCAGCAGAGCCGACTCCAACTCGATCAATTTCATGCAAAAAAGTTCAAGCTCTTCAGATGAATTACTCGGATTCAGCACTTTTCCTGAAATACGCGGGTCAGGGGTTCGCCGTGCGTCGACAGACCGCACGTAAAATGGGGAGTGAACGCAAACGAGAATCGCCAAGTCGAGCCGTGGCCGATTAGGCGATCGGCTCGAGTGAGTGGAAGTTGATTTACCACATTTTTTTTTTTTAGAATTAAAGCTGTAAGTTTTTAGGGATTTGCTGCTCGTTTTTCTTGAAAACTGAATATGTTTGCTAGGTTGCGATTACCATGCAGCCGTTTTCACTACTCCTGTTCAAACATTGCCACATTTTAATTAAAGGAAAACCCTATAAAGCATTTGATAATGAAAGCAATCATTATTTGTGACCCGAAAACGGCGTATTTGAGTTGTTAAAGCAAGGTTATGATGGTGTAGTACCTGGGGTGGACCAGGGTGGGGTGTCCTGGCTCCTCCTTGATTTCTGAGAAAAGGCGGTTAAAAACCAGAGTGGGTGGAGAAGTTTTACCCTGTGGAACACACACACAAAAAAAAAGAACACACACACATAAATATTACACACCACACTGTCATAAGCTGCTTCACAGCAATTGTGTTGCGGTGGCACAATACGACAGCTCCCCCGCTCTGATTTATCGATCTCTGAATATGATTTTGCAGTTGAATAGGTGAATTATTACGATGATAATGGGATGCATGCCCACGCGCGCACACTCACACACACACACACACACACTCGCGCATACATGGAGAGAAACAGCAGGAGAGGTAGGGAATTTGCTGTACTACATGTGGCGCTCCCGGGACCATAATCTAATATAGCTAATATATGCATGTGTAGATGTGGACGGGGGATCATCCATCAGGCATCAGCTGAGAGAGAGAGAGGGCGTGTGTGCATATGTGTGTGTGTGTGTATATGTGTGCCTGCGTGTGTGTGTGTGTGAGTGCATATGAGTTAGAGAAAAAAAAATGATGATCATGATAAAGAGCTCGTCCCTTCTGTACACGGTCGGTGCCGCAGTAGGGAGGGGGGAGGTGTAGAGCCGAGCCTTTCCACAGCTGTATGATTTTGCTTGTGTGTGTGTGTGTGTGTGTGTGTGTGCGCACTGTTGACCGTTAATTGAGAGCTTGTGCATAGTG
>CAAKHG010042712.1:0-14231 GCA_901007715.1 Dactylopterus volitans | reverse complement strand
TTTTTTATAACATTATGGGATAAATATATTTGATCTATAATGGTATTACTGTTTAACTTGCAAAAATTAAATAAAAATCTATTCATACAGTAGCTAGCTAGCTGGTAAGTTAGGTGCTAAATGTAAGCTATTTTTATAGCTAGCTTATTATAGCTATATACAGTATATACAGCTCTAGTTTCCAATTTGTTTCCCAGCTTAACTTCCCATGGAAAGTTTCCAGAAATTTACCGGAAATTTTCCGCCCCTTTTCAACCTTATGCATGCGTCAAGCATGGACATGCTTGATGAGAACGCAAACCTGATTCGCCAAAAAATGGATGGCCTTGTATGTTTGTCGAACACTCACAATAACGATTCCCGACATGCATCTGTTCACTCCGCTTTCAGCAAACGCCATCATCAGCCGGCTGACCTGCGTTATTGTGGTTTGTGGACGCCACCGGCGAGCCGGCGCAGCCAAAAGACGGAAGGATGCGGCGGCCATAACGCCACGCTTGATCTGCGAGTGTATGCGCTCGCTCTTCAATGTCGCGTTTCTTTCCCCTCAATCTCTCTTTGGCTCTCTCCTTTCAAACTCCCCGTCTGTGTGTTTCCTATCCTTTCATGCTAGGTTGAGCTTTCCGGGCATTGTCAGGCTCCTTTAAATTTTTAACAAGCGGAGGGAAGAAACAAAGAGGCTGAAACAAGGGGAGAGTCTCTCATCTGAAACCGGAGGTGTACTTCTCATGGAACGCCGCGCAGTGACGCGGAACAGCCTTCGCCTTTTGTGTCCTCTGATGCCGTTTGCCCCCTCTCAACCCAACAGTGCAGACTAATGCTATGCTATGCTATACTATGCCCAGGTGGTTTGAAGAATGCAGCGTTTCTTTCTTTCACTCCGCCTCAAGCTGACTTCTCCCTTTGGTGGGTGATGATGCACTTCTGGTGGCAGGTTCTGTTAGTCTTCGCCGCTTCCCCGTTGGGCGAAAAAACACGCTTAAATAAACCAAGAATGGGGCTCTCGTCCCTGCGATCGGCTGAAGTGGAAACACGCTAATTTTACAGGATGACTTTGGCAGAACTTGTCGATGCCACACCAGTAACTCGGGGTGATAAACTAGATGCTGCAGAACGAGCATTACTGTTTTGTTTTGTTTTGTTTTTATGGTTATGGGATGGCGCAGCGTCACCCTCTCTCCGCCGTCTCAGCCAAAAAGTGCGTCCGCCTTTGCCTCATCGGCGCTCGAATAGCATCCAGTCAGCTTGGAAGAGGGACAAAAAAGGTAGAAAGTGCGGGGGAACACTTCCATGCTCCTTTCCGTTGTTCATATCGCTGTCGTCTGGCACGCAGTGATGTCGTCATCAACGTGACGTCACCAGAAAAAGAAAAAAAAAAAGCAGTCATCCGCTGTCGATCAGGTCTGCCAGCGGTGCGAAAAAGAGTCGCCGCCGATTGTTAACGAGTTTCCCCTCGTTTAAACAACCTGCTTTTAAACACGAAATTTAGTGGGGAAGCTGTAACAGTTTGCCTCGGCTGCAGTGTGACAGAATCTCAATGAAATGAATTATGCTGATCAATGGCAATTTCCAGTTGCACCCCCCCAAACATGGTTCCCTTGATTGGAACGCAATTGGATTGAATCATCAGCGGCGGACGCCGATCATGGCCGGCCTGGCACCCGCGGCGCCGCGCTTCCCGCCGTCCTCGTGTAATTTGGCGACAGGTGTGGAGGTAATTGAATGCTGGGAGAAATCACACGGCGGAGGAGACGTGAGCGGCGGCGGAAAACAACACAGACGCCCAAGCCAGACCTGAAATTGAATTTAGGACCAGACGCACTTGCGAGAAAAAAAATAAAAAAAAGATTAAAAAAAAAAAAAATACAAACAAACAAACCAGAAATTGTTTGTTGCTTTTTTGCAAATTGCTTGGACTCGTGTCCGCGGCGTTTCCAGGTTACGGTCCTGCCAGGAGATGCGCACTGGCAGCGTTTGTCTTTCGCACTAATGGAAATGTTTGCTGCTCGTTAAAAGCTCCAAATCAGTCGACTGCAGCCTGGTTTTTTTTATTCTTCTTCCTCTGATGAACACTGTAAGCCGCCTGCGTGAGAGGTGGGTGAGGACTTCATGATCAGTGGGAGTTTCTCCACAAAACGCCCTCGGTGTTAAGCCATTTTTGAGTCTTGCTGATTGCTTGCTTGCTTCTGAGACTTACTGTAATTACAGCCGCAGGATTTTAAACCAGAAATGAAATGAGAGTCCATGATCCCAATGAGATGCATTTAAAAAGATGACAATGCCTGAAACACAGGGCGCGTCGGCAAACTGGCTCCATCTCCTGGAGGAGACGAGAAGACGAGGCCCCGCTGGCCACAGCTGCAGGGGACTTGTCACTGCATGCTAACGTGTCAATTAGAAAAGGCAAAATTTATTGCTAGTGGCAGCGTTTTTGAGTGCTAATCAAAACACATATGTTGTACTGCCTGCCGAGCAAATGCTGCACGAGCACATAAACGGGAGTTCACTGGAGTCAAATAAATTAATAAATGCAGGACGCTTTACGCGCGCGGGCTAATATTTTCGCCAAAACTCATTTAAGAGAGTTCTGCTTTAGAGCCTTCCCGGGAAATTAATAATCATAATAATGATAAACGAAGGCCCATTTCGTCCATTTGTTTGGGGACGTCTGCGGGCGCCATAAAGCAGGAACTGGTCAGCCATGAACTATAATGGCGTCCTGTCCATTAGACTGCGGAGCTGGGAAATAACAGGAGGAATTGAAAAGCGCCATGAAACTCCTGGAATTGCCACAGCTCACTTGTCACAATCCAATTACTTTGTCAGTGTTTGCCGCGGATCACCATCCCTCCACTCCGACTTCCCATTAATTTCCCAGGGTTAATACCTTATTATTTTTTGACCACACATTCTTTAACCTGAACTTTAATATGTCTTACACATTTGTAGAAAAGGGGGGGGAGGGAGGGTGGAAATATTAAATCCTCACGCAAATTAAAATGTCAACACTCTGATGCCTGGTATGATAGATGCCGCACAGTTCATGAATACAGCGTTGCCCCGTGTGGCTTCTTACATATTGGATTTTCCAGAGAGGGAAGCAGCGTTTCTATTCAGCCGTTAGGTATGAAAAGAACAAGGACGGATGATTATTGTGCATTAAGGGTCTAACGGTACGTGTGCTGGTATCAAACTGTCACGGCACACGCAGTAATGCCACGAGTACATCTGAGCGGGAAACGTTGGTCACACGTGGCAGCGCCCACGCGCCAATGCAGGTGGCGATAATGCGCCAAAAAAGATGTTTGCCAAGTAAACGCAAGAGCCTCCTGCGTCTTGGATATCACCTGTGCGAGGAAAATTCGGGTTTCCCGTGGACGACGACAGCGACAGATGACGCGCAGTTAAACTGTGACGCAAAAAAAAAAAAAAAAAATCAAAAATGAACACGCTCGGAAGACGAGCCGATCGGCAGCAAAGAAAAGGACCTCAACAACGGATCATCGCTGTCACTGGCAGCTACATTTCCACTGCTATGAGCCTGTTTGCAGTAGTCGGGGAGCCGTACTTGGTAGTAAATGATCCATACTTGGTAGTAGGGGACCCATATGCAGTAGCAGAGGACCCGTATGCAGTAGTAGGGGACCCGTACGCAGTAGTAGGGGACCCGTATGCAGTAGTCGGGGACTTTATTAAAAGTGCTAAGGTCTCGTTAGTGTTCCATCGTTGACGTACACGAGCGGGGGCGTGAGAGCAGGTCACTCTGTGCTGTAAATGTAACAAATGAGCCCAAACGAATGCACAAGTTTTATCTCATATTTATCTACTTATTTTGTTTAACACAAGACGCCTCTCGGCTTTGGAGCCGATTGTGACCTAAAGCCTTTTAGATATGACTGGTGTGGTTGTGTAGGTTGTGTTCACTGCACCATTTAACACACAGAACAGGCAGAACCAGCCATCTCAGGTACTTCTAGTCGACACCAGGCGGATTGTTCAAAATAAATGAAAACTAGAATAAATTGGGCATCATTTTTTTGTTGTTTTTCTTCCCATTGTAACAAACTGTCGCCCCGAAACCGAGCTACATCCCAAGCGGTGGCCGGCGTGTGCCATTACACCCCCGTTTGTGCATCATAAGCTGCTCCCTCTCCCTTAAATGAATTCATCTAACAGTTACTTCTTGGGGGTTTTGTGTGCCAAGAAGCATTGAGATACAGCCTCTGTGACAGTCTAAATTTAGCCGGAATGCTGGGAGGGAAAAGGGCTCTCCAAGATGGCTGAGGACGTGGCGGCGGAGCACCAGACTGCACAGCACCACCACATGTCGTCTTCCCTCAGAGACAAAAAGGGACATTTATTTGCTCGCCTGTGACACACAAACATATCTGTGGGAGGTTTGAATGAGTCCCGTCGTCTGGTCACCGATGTTTATTCCAATTGTTTCACTGATTGAGAGCAAAAAAAATTTTTCTTCTTGAGTCGTCAAGCATTTTCCTTCTTCTAAGGACTCGCTGGTCATTTTCTCACTTGCAGAATCGACATTTCTTTCATTCTCTCAGTTTCATTTACATGCAAATGCACTAATTTAAAGATATTGTAATGGCAGGATTGAAGCACGGGCACTGGGCGCCTGCTGGGTTTTTATTCCCCTTACCTGGCCTTAGCTTGTTTGCCAGCTTGTTGTTGTTTTTGGAATAAAACCGGTAGGACAAAATAAAAAAAATAAAAAAGTGGACTGCATGAGCCGCGCCGTTTTTAAAACGCGCGTATAGTGAGGAATCAGGCGATCTGGGGGGCCGGGGGGGGGGGTGGCTGGGTGGAAAAGGGATACTTCATTTGCCCTCAGATTTCACTTGAACCCACTCAGCTATCATGGCTGTCGGCGCCAGGCAGCCAGCGCCACGGCTGTTCACCTTGAGGGATCCCTGGGAGATTGGCTTCTGCGGACTAACTGATATGGACTGGAGCCCAATTTCCTTTTGGCTAATTAGCTTGGCTACAATACCAGTGGCAGTCCTTATCAGCCCCCGAGCCTCCTGCTCTCTGTCTGCTTTCCCAGTCAGATAGCAAACCCAAAATGTTCACAATAGCAGTTTTCTCTTTGAATTAGCCTGATAACAAAAGGTTATGTATTCTCCAAGTGTACAAGCAAACAGTCATCATATCTGTCTCGGATTTCACAGACGCGTTAGGTAAAAAGCTATTTAGCATAAGCTACTCAAACCCTGAATTTCTCCTGAGAGATTTATTGTCTTTAATGGAAAAACATCGGCGGAATGCTAATTCGAATCATTAAAAAACACACTGGAAGGGGAGTATCGGCTACATTCCTGCACGCCGGCTGAGCTTGTTGACTCCGCTTGTCATGAGGGGTGAAAACGGGGCGAAATGCTGCATCCTGCTGTCACAAGTTGTCTTGTTGTCACTCTGTTTGTCAAAAGTGCCGGCGGGAACTACAGGAAGTCTGGAAATAGTGTGCTTGCCGTGCTGCACGGCGCTGCCGAGGAGGTGCTCTCCGCTGGTATTTATCGTGTGGACATTTTCTCATCGGGATTCCAGATAATCAGGTAAAGTGGCCGCCTCAGTGGCCGCCTCAGCGGCCGCCCCGCCGCTCTCGGGGGTTCCGGCTTTGCTTCGGCGCCTGGCAGAGCTAAAAAGCAACAAAAAAAAAAAACTAAACATGTCCTCACGTTCTGCTCGCTGATGCTCGGGATAAGTTGGAGAGTGCAGAGCAAGTGTGAAGGGTCTCATGAGAAGTGTGAAGGGTCTGACGCGATGTGTGTCATCGAAGGGAGATGGACAAAGACAGCCGGACGGACGGGTGCCTCCGGGGGAGTGTCTCGGCTGCCCCGTGCATAATAAAGTTTTCCTTTATTTCAAATATGGGAAATAGGAGGAGGTATCAGTAATTATTACGGGGGATTTTTATGCTGATATGCCTTTTTTGGGTTTTTTTGAGGACCATAAAGATAATACTAATGCCATAAATCCTGCCAAAGAAGGTCGTCATTGTTATGCGCCGTATGCTTTGTGCGCTAAACACACGGACGTCTCATTTGCCAATATCTCGGACAACGCACGGGGCAGAGTCCTCGGATTTAACACACGTGTCCACTCAGGCTCCCGGGCGGCCTGGGTGGATGCTGGTGCTCAACCGTCAAGGTCACGGGACTTCGCAAAAGACGTTTCTGGCCATAACTCTCAAAGTATTCCATGGCGATGAGCACAAAATTCCACCCAAACGTCTAAATGGATAAAATGATGACATAATTACATTTTGAATCTAAAAAGATCAATTTTTCACAGATCTGTCCCATTCTAATGAATATTTATGGATGGAAATAAAAAGGTCAATTCAGACTCAATAATTGACTGATTAGTTCGGTGGTCAAAGGTTCTTATGACAGAATTTCACAAAAGTGGCTAAAATTGCATTTTCTGTCCAATGGATCAAAATTCAAATTGCATCATTCTCAGGTGTGGTTATTGACGTAGACACAAATGTCAACTCAGATTCGGGGGTTAACGGATTAGATTTGGGCATTCAGGGGTCAAAGGTCAAGGTCATAGTCAAATATGTTTTTTATGAATTTAAAAAAACATCTCTAACGTCCCATTTCCGCGTTTTCACGCGACGGTGGAATATGTCACAAACACAAACGCGCCCCGTTTAAATATATCACTGATTTCATGCGGAGATTTCAAGCGGAGATTCCAGACTTTTTTTTTTTTTTCTGCGCAAAATGGCAGCGTGCGATGCGAAGGGAGGGAGGAGCCACAGCGGGAGCTGGACGGAGCAGTAGGAACCAGGAGGTTCTCCAGCTGGTCTCTCAGAGAGGCTGCGGAGGGCTTCCAGCGAACAGCCGAGTAACGGAGGAAGCTAAAGGCTCCGCAGTGGAAGACGTGGGGGAGGTTCAACATGATGACCCTCCGGAATAAACCCCGCCTACCATGTACGGTCCGGTCCGGGGTGGAAACGTGAACTAGATCCAGGTTTCACCGTTCTAAAGTGTAATGTACAGCGACTTCCTGTGCCGCGCTGCTCGGTGGAAACGGGGCTGAAGGTCCAATACAGCTCTGAAGTATCATAATATTAATCCAAAATATTCATCAAATGAATGCCTGCGTATAAAATTAGTTCATTAATGCTGCATGAGTTGATCTTACATCCAATCTAAGCTTTGAACTACATGACCTGCTGATATTCTCTCCTTTTTTTTCCTCTTTTTTTTGGTAAGAAAAACATCCTTGAAATGTGTTGTATTTTAAAACCTTTTCTCCTGCCTTCTCCCGGCTGCTCGCTGTCTGCCTCGCTCACGCTGAACTGAAACACACCTGTCGAGCTCTCAACACACTAAACAGCGAACTGAATCTTTCCCCAGCAAACCTTATTCTAATTCATGTAATCCTCGGAGGTAGCAACAGGCCCAGCAACAGGCCCAGCGTGCAACCATTCAGAATGCACCGGTGCCCACAAATGCCTCCGCAGTCTCGGAACACAGACAGCGAGGGCCTCTGGGTAATTTCACACTCTGTTATAATTTTGTTCTGAAATAATATGGGGTTTGGAGAGAGGTCCATATTGACGTCAGGCGGCAAAAAAAAAAAAAAAAAAAGATGATAATGTTGTTGCTGAAATTGTCCTCTTTATGAATCCAGCTTTGATGCTTCTGAAAAACCCAGCACCTGTCTAATAAACGCATGTGTGCGCGCTTGCATGGTAAATAGAAAAATGACGGTGATTCCAGCTGTGCGCTGACAAAAGAGCTTTGTTCTCGGCATTAGCTCCCGGCACTATATAAGCACCCATTCCGCTCAATCTAATGAACCTAAAGAAATTGCATTTCCAGAATGATGGCGAGAGAAATGAACAAAAAAAAAAAGGGGGGGGGGGGGGGGGGTGCGTCTGAAGGAAAATCGGCCGGCCGCCACAGACACTGTAATATCCCTTTCATGTGTCTCTGTGGAACCTTTGGCTGCAGGGCAGCGGCGAGTGACACATGTACACAATATTAGCAGACTAAAAGGAGCGCAGGACCACGCGACAGCTTCCGCCACCATTAAACTTTAATGGGCACACGTACATAACTTAATGCAGTTAGAGCTGCTGCAGGTTTCGCCGCCCACCCAGCCCCCCATCCCAGACCGCCAGACCCACATATTAAATTTGTACACCAGATTGATTTGTGTGGACGTGAGCAGGGGCTTTAACGAGATAAATGCGTCATAGGTGGGTGAACTGTTATGGCGGCAGGGAGAATGACTGTGGCCACAATTACGTGACTGGCTCGCTGTTCGCCCGGCAAACGACACGGAATTACAGCCGGGCGAGGGGATGTCAAGGCAACCTAATGCTCCGTCATTGAAACCCATCTCAATTAGGCCCAGGCTGGACAGGTGCCAGGGCTTGACTGATTGGTTCTTCCCTTCCCCTCACACTGAGGAGACGTTCCCGTTCCCCCTGAGGAAAACCGGGGATGTTAAGGAGCTTTAAATGGAGTTTCTCGCCTTTGTTCAATAAAGGGAAACACAGTCACCAACTCAACTGAATGGACAAGTCAAGAGGTCCCTGTTGTGCTAATAGCTTCCATTCGCCGTGCGCAGTACTTAACTCTTTCATCCGGGTTTTCATTTTCTATTTCAGAGGTATTTAATAGGGCTGCTGTTTGAATAATAATGTGCTTTTCTTTGACAGGATTATTTTCTGATGTCTGAATCGTGGCAGGTTTAAAGTCTGCTTTCTATTCAAGAAAAACTCGAATTTATTTACATGCAAGTTATAGTTTTAGAGCTCAAAATCTTCTTTGTTGTTTCTCGGTGCAAAAGCGGTCGTGTCTGAGCACAACATGAAGCAGATTGTGGGTGGACGATCCGGTTGTCGCTCTTTTTGGCCATTTTTGGTCGCGATGTGGCTGCCGAGTGCAGCGTATGCCGTGTCGTGACCTCACCGTGCAAAGTAGAGGGCGAAATAACTGCATACATTACAAAATATGACTGCACGTCCGGCTTAGACATGGAATCAATTTCCTGGAATTTTGGCAGTTAGCAGACGATCGTGGTGTTCAATGACACCGCAAAGTAATGCTAGCATGCAAACACCATTATGTTGCTATTAGCCTGGACTCCACTAGACCTCTGAAGGTGCGCTGTGGTGTCTGGCACCAGGATGTCAGCAGCAGATCCTTAAAATCCTGGAGGTTTGCGAGGTGGAGCCTCTGGTCTGCAGCAATGCTTAGGTAGCTGCTACGTGTCAAAGGAACGTCCACATGGATGGCAGGACCCAAGGTTCCCCAGCAGAACTTTGCCCAAAGCTTCACGCTGCCTCCGCCGGCTCGCCTTCTTCCCATAATGCATCCTGGTGCCATGTGTCAAGCTCAAGTGGCTGGTCTGTTGGATCGGACCACATGGGCCAGCCTTCACTCCCCACCTGCATCAGTGAGCCTTGACCTCCATGAGCTTGTCGCCAGTTCGCCTCTTTCCTTCCTTGGATCACTTTTGATAGGTCCTGACCACTGCAGACCAGGAACCCCCCACAAGAGCTGCAGTTCTGGAGAAGTTCTGACCCGGTCGTCTAGACATCGTAATGTGGCTCAAATTCCTCACACTTGACCATTTCTCCTGATTCTACCACATCAACTTTCAGGACAAAATGTTCACAAATGCTATTCACGTCACCTGTCAGTGGTCATAATGTTATGGCTGATTGTTGAGCTAAGTACATACACCACAGTTGCCACTAGCTAGAAAGCTCTTGCTTGACATGTTTACTATATTAAGCACTGTATTCCGTCCTCTTGCTCACACTCCCAATCATTTGCCTCTTTTGGACACTCAGCGCCTCCATTACACTTGAAGTCACACCCCAACGCTGGGACATTCATTCATTCCCCGACAAAGAAAACGTAGATGTGAATGAACCCATCCCAAAACCTTTGGTTCCGCTGGCTCAGACGTCACATGGCAAAGAACCGGTTGGAGAATCAAAAGCAATAAATCAGAATGAAATTTGAAACTGATCTGCTTTTAGCCATTGTCTCATTTTTCTTTATTTTTTTTTTTTTCCAAAAAGGCAATGAAGCCAATTCTGAAAAAAATGGCCTCTTTACATGAACTCAGCAACCCTGCTGAAATAACCTGGAGCTGTACGAACTAAATGAAGTGATTATGTGTTCCAGGTAATCCAATTAATACCTGGTACCCGGGACTGCAGCCAACAGGTCTGAAGGTAGAAACAAGCGCACAAGACACAACGCAGTCACTCCTCCTTCATTCCACACAGTGCAGTCGATTATTCCAGTCCTCTAATACGAATCCAGCAACATGTCTCCCTTGTGCCCGTACTGATAATCGATCCTGAAAAAAAACATGTCTCAGGTCCCTTGAAGTTTGAGCATATTTTTGGAAACACGCTGGTTTGGGTCCAATTAAGAACTTTTGTAAAAGGTTAGGTGACGACCGGGGATTCGCCGACGGCGCCGGACGTCTGTCGCTTAAGTTTCAATATAGGTTGCTTCTCCCTGGGTGCACTTACAACATATCTAGTGGGTTTTTTTTTCTTCTCAGGAGGAAAATAGTGGTAGACGCGGGCTGGAAATTATGCCAATGCAGTGGCTGTTTGGTTCCAGCCAAGACAAAGGCGCCGAGGCCTTGACGCAACACTGTCTTCTGAGAAATTACAATCCCACACAATTAAACTGCGTTTTGAGAGGCATTTACTTGAAAATTAGAAGCATATTTTTTGTCCTTCTTCTTGATGGTTTTAAAAAAAATATATATTGTGATAAGGGTTGTTTGCGGGAAACGTCTGTTACATCCAGCAGGTTGTCCAAGTCAACAGAGGCAGCTGCGTTGAATGGCGGCACCGCGGCGAAGGTTAAGACTCCGGGAAGAAGAAGAATGGGAACAAGGTCCAGAGATGACGACTGTCAAGCTAGGCCACCTGTGCTGCCATGGTTACAAGAATGATAATGTCTGGAAGGCCCCGTATACGTGACGTTTTATTTTTCGCCGTTTTCAAATAATTCCACGTTGCGACGTTTTGAAAAATGATCTCCGCGAAACACGAGGGCCGCGGGAGACTCCCAAAGCGCTGCAGTACAGATGCCAGGCCAGCAGGTGGCGGGTGGTGAGCCCCGAACGGGTGCATGCGTGGGGACGCTTGTGCGGCGCAAACGTCGACGATGGCGAGCGTTTGCGTGGACCCGCGGTGAGGCGGGATCGTTGCTCCCACTGACGCTGAACCACAAAGGCTGGAAAATTCCAGGTAGATGTGGAGATTTTTGATGCTTATTAAGAGCAACAGTCGGAAAAAAATAATATTAGAAATACTGGCATCAGTATTTAACATTCAGTGCACATAACCATTTTCAACAAGGTTTCGCTTTTCCCGTCTCCACAGCCAAGACGTGGTGCACGTTTGGCATTTTCACCCGCAAACGTCGTCATGTAACACAGCGTGTGAGGCCCGGTGGTCACGTTCTACATCCGAATCCAACCGCTGACACGCCGCTCCCCTGCAAAGTCTGATATCCAACATCCGATTCCTTCATTTGGAAGACTGACTGAATAAATAACAAGGTGTCAGGATCTCCAGAGCACTGAGATGTGAAGGGTTAGTCAGGATTAAGGCCACCAGTATATCTGTGATTCACTTAGTTCCGCTGATCTCCTGTTTGACCTTTGGTGCTGATGGGATTTTTAAAATTGTTCTCCACCTGTTGTACCGCCGGTGAAAGGGCAGGAACGCCGTTTCACCCCCGTCAGGAAGCGTCAAATCGGAGAGCAACGGAGTCTAATGAGCTCGACTGTCCAGCCAAACAACGTTCATGCAGTAGATGCAATCAAAGAATCCGGTTTCATAACCGAGCATAAACTCCTCCATCTTAGGTTTGCTGTATCACTCATTTTAGAAAGCGCTTAATTAATTAAAAATTGACAGTATGAAGTTAAATGTTGAATGAAATTGGCATGCCAAGAGATGTCTCGTGATATTTTTTTTTTGCCACGCGCTGCCTGGAACCTGGTCCTCGGCGTTCCGCAGCGTGCCGATTTGTAAAACCACGTAATTAAATGCCCCCGCTTACAGCTCAAGTTCCATTTATTTAGATGTTAAATTGCGCCGTTTTAGTTAGCTTTATTGTGTGTAAAAAAAAAAAGGCAATAACTCCTTATTGGCTTTTAGAACGCAGCGGCATGTAATTAAATGTTGCTTTCTCTGACTGTTTAATCTGTCAAACCTCTCATGTTTATTGGAGTGCATGTATGGCACATTAGCCCGAGTTGGGCCTAAATGGAAGCGTGAACGCGATCAGACCAGAGAATAATGTGGGCATCCATCAGGGATTAAAAGCTGCGCGAGTGAACAAGCCGAAACAATATTTCATGTTTTGTAAGCAGCGAACAAGTGGAAAGACGCACGTTTGTGTTTGTGCTCGTTGCAGCTACTCGCACTTTAATTATTTGGCCATTCCCATTTATTGCTTCGCCGAAAATCAACAGAACCAAATAAAAAAAAATAAAAAAAGGGGGACAAAAACAACCCTCTCTGATGACTGCGAAGGTAGCTTGCTTCTAATGAAGTGAAGCCCTATCTGCCTCAAGTAGATGAAGTGGTGCAAACACAGTCAACTGAGGAAATGAACCCGCAGTTCCTGCGTCGGCTAGCGCCCGTGGCTACCTAGAGGCGGAGCTAAAGCGCCCCAGAGTGCCGTAGAAACTCCCAAAAGTGCCGTAGTACACATGCCAGGCCAGTGGGTGGCGGCTTGATGAGCCCAAGCAGGCGCGTGCGCGGTGACGCTTGTGCAGCACAAACAGCGGCAATGGCGAGCAGGCGGGCGTGTGCGCGGACCCAACATGGGGCGGGATTGTTGCTGCCAGTGACTCGGAATTATAAGGCAGGAAAATCCCAGGAAGACGCAGACTGGGAGTCATGCCGGACGAAAATACGCAGACACGTTTGACGCTCATTCAGCAAACGTGAAACAAATAACGTTAGTAATGTTACTGTTTAATCTTACTTAATATTCAGCGTGCATGACTATTTTCAACAGGGCTTCGCTTTCCCTGTCTCCGTGGTAACGGAGACGGTGGCGTTTTAAAACCTTTCCACTCTGAAGCCCCCCCGAGTCTCCTTATCGCTCCGTTCTCAGACACCACAAACGCCGACTCTTGCGTAGTCAGACAGACGCGGCGCGACTCAAGTTTAGCGTCTTCACTCGCAACACGTCGCCGTGGAAACGGGGCCATAGGCACCCGACGCTTAAACTGACCACGTGTCCCATCGACATCGCTTACATGTGAAAAGTGGCGAACTTGCCCTTTAAGCCGTGAGCCACCCAGGCTGCGTTTCAGCCCCGGTTAAAGGGTTAATTCACCCGTTTGTGACCTGTCATCTGACTGCAAGAACGGCGACCTGAACTTTAAATAACACCGGCCACACACACATACGGACACACACACACACACACACACACGTCTGTGGAAAAAAAAAAAAAAAAAGAGTGTAAACACGAGCAGCCTGCAGAGGCGGAGCTGCCGAACTCCTCATCTCACTTGTGTCCATGTGTCTGTGACGGTTTGATTCCTCGTCTCCTACCACCGCACCGAGCGGTCAGTCATGACTTCTGCACCCCCGCCCCCTTCCACACCTCCACCCTCTCCACCTCCGCCCCCTCCCCCGTCCCTCCGGGACAGCAGGGTGACCCGGCGCTTGGACGCCATCACGCCGCCGCCGCATCAATCTTCGGCCATGAGGCAGGGTGGACCGCAGCCCGACATTGAAGTATTAGCCCCCGCGGTGACGTGGCATCCTGCTGACCAGGCGCCGTTACCCCTTTTAATCTTTAACGCTGGTCTGAGCTAACTTTCAAGGTTAAGAGCAAACACTCCACTTATTAGTTCCTTTTGTTCTGAACTGGCCTCAGTATCAAATCTATTCTTTTTTTTTTCTTTTTTAAGAGTGTTGAGACGGAGAACTTTTTCCTTCCCGCCCGCTCGGGATAAGAAAGCTAAATCATAGGGTTGCAAAATTCCAGGAATTTTCAAAGTTAGAAACTTTCCATGGGAATTAAGGGGAATTTATGGGAATAAAACAGAAATTTACAAAGCTGAAGGTTGGCCCTCAACAGGGAACTCAAATACAGTTGGGGGAAATATATAGTCGCATAATCTTGGCTAAAAGAAGCAGATTTAATGCAAGTAGACTCCTCCATCACATGCACACAGCACTG
>CAAKHG010042711.1:0-16460 GCA_901007715.1 Dactylopterus volitans | reverse complement strand
AACTGTGGTAATTAGCTTGCAGACGTTTTTGCAAAATTTTTAGGAAGAACATTGAATTATTCCAGTTTTGGTGGCTTTTAGTACAAATGCCCTTTTTTTTAATCCCTTAAGAGCTCAACTCCCTAAGCCAGACAAGTTTGGGATTCACACAAACTCATTTATCATGCAGATTAATACAATTTTAAGCTCCTGTGGGAGCTATTTTATTAAACACATTTAAATCACACACATTTACAATAAGTTAGGGCCATTAAACTGAAGATATAAGACAAAAGTTGCTCATCGGCACAATTTTTCTCTAAACAAATTTGCATGACTAGTCCGTTTCTTTGTTCCCACACCTTTAAAGTAGCCATACACCCTCTAACTGCAGTCGTGGTCTGAAGCAGGTTTTCAGCAGAAATAAAATCAAACTCATTTCCCTCAGTTATATTCGTGCATGAGTCAGCCATATTGCTCTAATTAAAATAATCAAAGTCCTGCTGTTAGGTTGGCACATCTTCGGCACTGATGCGGCTTGCGTTTAATTGCTTTTGCATTTTAATGTTTGAGTTGAGTGTGTGTGTGTGTGTATATATAGGATAGAGCTCAGGTGTGTGTGTGTGTGTGTGTGTATGTGTGTGTGTGTGTGTGTGTGGTGCATATACAGTATGCACATTAAAGGCTTTCCATGCAGAACAGTATGCTAAGCCTGGAATACTGAGAGAGTTTCTGCAGGGTCTGGTCATCAGTGTTCCTTTTACTGACTCTCGACTGCACGCTTGAATGTCTTTCAATTTGGTTCTCCCGATAACTTGGCTGTCTCTCGCGGAGATAAATGTTGAAGTATAATAAATGACTTTGCAACTTCACATGTTTTGCCTCAAGCCTCCTCTCTCACGCAGTCTCCATGCCCTTCAATTTGTCGGCCTTATTTACAGTATCTTTCCCTCACTTCTTGTTTCTTTTTTTTCCCAGCATGTTCCAGTCAGTTTCAAATATTGCAGTATTAGTATTGGCAAATAAAGAAGGCAACTCCCAGCGTATGGCAACTTGTAGTTCTTGGGGATAATCCTGACTTCTCTCTTGGCACCACGGGGCTGTTTTTGTAGAACTAAAGTCTATTCAGCCTATTATCTTATCACTTTAAAAATATTAGTATTCTTATTGTTGTCTCCAGTAAAAACATTCATGGAAGTCGTTACTGTGACGGTGATAGGACGAGATTTTTTTTTTTTCAGCTTGCTGTATGCATTTTTGATAAGAGATGCCCCTGAGCTGTCACTTAGACGGGAGGAAATTGGAGAAAGTGTGCCGATTATTGGCATGCATACAAAGTAGCTGCCGGAGGACAGCGATAAAGCAGTGATGGAGTGATCATTGTCTTCAGAGTTGTTCTTCAATGGAGCCCTGCTCTGGAGTGGGAAGACGTGATAGCGAGATGAGTCTCATAATCAATAGCCTCTGCAGATGTGCCTTTACAAACACTGGCAGGGGGATAAGCTCCTTATCGATACGTTGTACCAAGCAGGCCTCTGTCAGACACGGATATATCTTTCCTCACAACTGCACAGTTTCCTCCCACTAAAAGTGTGTGTCAGTTACTGCGTTACCACGGTAAACCTGGCTTTGGTTCTTCCTCAAATATTCAGTGTTTTCACTGCGCACTGCTGATGACCGGGATGACATCCGCTGCTGCATGCGAATCATTTTATTTATTCAAATGGACATGTCTGAATTGTATGAGTTAGCCTTAGCGTCAAGAATTTAAATGATCATATTAGCTGCGTGGCATCCGTCTGACTCTTCACATGTCCAACTACAGTTTGAAATGATCTTCCTTTCATGCATTATTTGAGATCAATTCTGTAGCCTACAAAACATCTCAAACTCTCATCTATCTGTCTTGGCTTGTCCAGTTACCCTCTGGAGGTGTAATCCAACCCGGTCTCAGCAGCCTGCAATGATTAGCCAATAAATAAGAAACGTATATCATGAATCATCAGAGGGACCTCTGCCAGGGCGATTTCCACTGCAGAGAAAAGACAGGAAGAGAGAGCGAGTGATGAGTGGAGGGAGGTTATCTGCGTGTTATTAGAAACGGTTTTACTTTGAGAGATGTCCTCTCGTAGCGTTGTGCAGTCTCCTTTGTTCTGTTGAGGAGCTGGTCGATAGATGCAACCTGTTTAGGTTTTATTGGGGATTTCATGCGACGCGGATTCATTCAAATGACACTTCCGCTATGTTGGTGATTGTAACACTGTCAGCTATCTTCCTCATCTGCCCTGCGAGCTGCAGGCGCATCTCTCAGTCTCTCGACATCACCATGTAAATGGGCCGCCTGCAGAAGAGGGAGCAGTGACAAGGGTGAGGGGCTCAATTAGACAGCAGCAAACGCTGTGATCTTACCGCAGTCCGCACGTCATTACGGGCGACTGCCATGTTTGACTCTCTGGATGTGTCAGTCTGGACATCTTGAAGCCCAACAATGGATTCTGGAGACCACTAGAGGAAGAGACGTGACAGAAAGCGGCCAGCAGGGAGCAGAAGTGAGACTGAGGGAAAATGACGTGAAAACTGACATGAGTGAGGGTGGAGGAAGGCCATTTTTTTGCAGTTAGATTCTCCATCAGCAGACTCTATATTCTTGAGAGCCCAACCCCTTCCTTCACCCTTCAGTTCCCCAGGATCCTGCAGACAAGCCTGTATCTTGACAGTCATCAAGGCCTCTGCCACCATGTTTCATCTGCAACCCTGTCACTCTTATCTCCAAGTGGAGAGGCTGTTGAACCCTTTATGATTACTAGACTATCAGAGATGGAGGGAGGACATGGCTGCAAGGCACTGGATTGGAAATTGGGGAGGATTTGGGTGACAGGTGTGCTGAGTTTGACAGCAGATAAAGGTGCTTCGCTCCAGGTCTTATCTAAGCCTCTACAGGGCAGCATCAGGGATTAGAGTTTGTCTAACTACCAAAGTTAAAGCTGCAGAGGAGCTTCCGTGTTTAAGCATTTATCAACCTGTTGATTGTGACCTCCTCAAGGATTGAATGAGTTTTTTATTGATAAAACAGCCGAAAAGTGACGAGTGTTCCCGCCGGTCAAATGTCTTTTGTCAGTTATTGTAAGAATGAGTCAAATACAAACGACAAGATTTTTTTCCCAGTGAGAGTCAGCCTGAATTAAACAATGCAGTTGGGATGACTAGACTGGGTAAATGCCTTAAATTATTTTTAAAGATTATTTCAATGTTTTTTTTTTTCAATTTATTTCAGTTCTGGAGCAGGAAAGCGTTGCTAGGAGGAGGGATTGGGATCATTTACTCAGTCTGCTGCTGCTGGATAAGCATCAGAAAATGGAGGGATATTTAGTTCTCAGTTGATGGTCTTTCGTTGAATTTCCGTTTTATGAATGCCAGAGTTCCTAAATGACCAGAAGGCTGGATAGAAATGGAAAGAGGAGCGAAAGAGCTCAGTTTCCGCTCTCTGCAGCTCAGTGTTTACTCCATCAATGGTCCTCTGTCCCTGTGTGTCACCAGTTTGGGCAAAAGGCCTTAATCTCTCCAACTGTGGCAGAAATAAATACCACTTTTCTTGCCTCCAACTGTGACATTTGCATTTGTTTTAAATGTGTGTGAAAATTCAGAGCACTCGTACTAGCACAGAGGGTTTTACTTGAGAGTTTGTGTGTTTTCACTGCAAAACACACCCCGCCCACCGACCCACCCCTCTCGCTAGTCATATAACGTCATGCTGATGCTGTTTTGATGATCCGACTCAATTTTAGGCCACTGTCCACGATGCATGGTTGCCCCATATCTGCTGCTCCTTCCGCTGCAAAAGAATCAACCAGCAGCAACATGTGAGCACAAGTACAAATGCGTCACTAGCACCTTTCAAACAAATGTTCTAATCAATCCAACCAACAGAGGCTATTTTTTTTCTGAAGTGTTTTGTTTGTCATGCGTGCTGGAAAAATAGATCACAAGGTAGCAGCACAGACAACATTTGGTTCAGTTGGTAAAATGACCCTCTCACTCAAAACTCACCCTACCATCTTTTTTTATTCAAACTTTTTATTGCTGTTTTTTTTTTTCCTGTCCTATTTCACACACACAAACACACGATGAAGGGACCAACTTCGGCATCAACAAACCTGCCTCCAAGTAAAAAATCCAAACACTTTGATGTTGGCAGACACTCTGTATTTCCAACAGAACGTGTTTGGAAGCCGCTGCTGCTGTCGCCAGTGGACTCAGAAGTTTTACAAAGTCATAAGTGCTTCATGAGAAGATTTACAGGCATACGTTGGCAATATATTATATAACCAAACGTTGGGGATTTTGTGTTGAACAGTCTTCATTTCTGTGGGATGCTTTTTCATCACTCAAGTAAAATAGTGTGTAATTACTTATCCATAAAAAAAAGAACCAGAACAATTTGAATGCCTGATCTGCGCTAATTATTGAAATTTCCTATCAAATTAGGGATAGAGTTAGCCACTCTTTTTTTTTTTTTTTTTCAAAGCAAATATAGTTTATTATATGAGTCTTGATATTATTTGGTCAAATCGGACGAAACAAGGTGAAAATGTCTGTTTTGGCAAACCCAGTGAAAATATACATCTGATAATGACTGATAAAGTAATCTTGACCACAAATTTTCAACAGCAGTAGGCAAGTGCAACCACAGATATCATAATATGTTGCCAAGAAACTCTCAGCCACTAGACTTATAAACCTGGTGTGAATCTCCCTTTAGTCTCCACTCGCACCTCATGTGTTGGATTTTCCCGTCAACTGATGCCCTTTTTAAAGTGCAGAGTCTCTCCTCTCATCTCTTGGATGTGAAAGCGTCGACCTTCCCCTCTGAGCCACGCAGCAGCTGTGGGAGAACCGTCCTTGACCAATGCATCACTAAGGCCTCACGCTCACCCGGACGGCTCTGCCTGCTCACACATCATTTTATGGAAATCATTCTTTGAATAATGGCTGCTGATCTCTCCTCAGTTCAATGGTGCATATTGGCACCATTGAGCATATCATTTGAATGACCCGAGCACATCTCTCTAACATACCTTTCCCAAAGGTGTGTCATCTAGTCTTCAGCTAGAACCCCTATTTATATTCACATGCCTTCACCGCTTCTAAATCTTGGTTTTTTTCCCCCCTCATAATGTCTGATGAAAATTAGTGTGCTGCGTAGAGTAGAGAGGATATTTTCCCCAGGCCCTTTATCAGACCTGTATACATAGCTGAGCAGGTCATTATATCACTTTGCTAAGGGGAAAAATGGAAACCTTTCCAGTATGTGTAGGCTTAGTCGATATTCAATTAACCCAGGCAGACAGTCATGGTGACTGTTTATCAATACCTCTTTTTAACCGCATACCCTCGGCACACTTAATTAAACTTCCCATTAAAAGCATCAAATATGTGAACAAACGAACAGCACAAACACTTGGCTGGGTTTGAAAAGTGAGCTACGGTCCATCTGTGAAGTGCTTACACACAAAGTTAATGAAGTCCTTGGCATGGCTCTAAGGTCTCTGCCAAGGCCGCACATGCTTTCTGTCCAGGAGCGGAGACAGTGGGGAACTTTGTTTGTTTGAGACATGCCATAGTCATGCATCCTAGAAGTATTTGTCTGGTTATTGATGCGTATCTGGGACATGTCCTGACCTTTGACCCAAAAATCATTAATTTCCTCGCATTCCACAGTTGATCTGCCCCGAGCACATAGCTCAGAGCAGGACGCCTCTGAGGTTCCATGTTGCGGAAGCTTAGGCCCAGCCCCAATACACCCCCCCATTAGTCATCATGTTGTGCAACAAAAGCTTTGGAATAACAAGATCACTCTGGGTGTGGCGAGACCTGGAGGTGAGCCTCATCCCAGCTCGGTGTTGCCAGTCATGCTACGTTTTGCCCTCTGCTAATCAGCTACAAATCAGGCCCTGAGCATTAATCAGGGCCAGTGCTGTGACTGTCTAGACAATGATAATGATCTGCTAACGTGATGGGATCAAACATGTTTGCAGTGGTATGGATCCTCTCTGGCAACACTCAGTGCTCGTGTGGCACTGGTTCTGAGGTGAAGACCGCTGCTTGTCATTCATTGCTTGAAGTACACCTGTTTTTAATCATACAATCACTGGCAATGTTCCGCAGCAATGTTGAGTGATAAAGACTTTTTTTCTATTTCATTGCTAGAATGACGTGGCACTATTTTCAGGTGTTTTGAGTGGCTTTTACAGGTTAAAATAAGATGGACGGGTGTTTTTTGACTATTCAGGCAAAATATATACAGCTGATGAATAATAATTAAAAAAAAAAACCTACCAAAAAAAAGTAGTATCAGCAATTAAATTGTAACATTGTTTGTAATTATTCAATAAAAAATATATTTCCCAGAAGAAAAATCACTTCTATGCTGTGTGTAGTCACGTGACCGAGCCCACAAGAGCAGAAGTCCGCCAGTTGTAATGTTTAACAGACACTAGGGGTTGTCTGTTTAATGTTTAACGCTTCATCAAAAAGCTACAGTCAACTTTTAAAGTAACAACTCTTGCATCTCATACACGTCAGTCTTACTTACTTACTTTTGTTTCTCCTCACCATTGTCTGAATGCCAATGAGCACTGAGCTGTTATCACCCAGCCTCAGATGACAGCATCGCTCTTGATGTATCATCTTTCTTGCCAGAGACGTGTTTTCTTACTTTGAAAGTGAAATGTCAAATGCAGATTCACTGTGATGGCTCAGCAGTATCCTGGATTGTTTTATGTTCCTCCATCTCTAACCTTCTGTGTGTGCGTGCGTGTGTGTGTGTATGTGTGATGGAAACAGCCGTACAGATAAGAATTGATGGTGGTGGTGTTTGTTTGCCGGGCCCACGGATAAGCTGAAATATAATCCCTCCAACTGTTTTTGATCAAAGAAGTAAAGCTCCACCGTGTTTTCCGCACAGCTCGATTGTACTACTGTGGGCCTCTTTTCTTTGTGTTGAGCCCATTCGAGGGCTGCGCTTCTGTCCGCTGCTAAGTTTGCTCTCAGAGTTGAAATGTTTTCCCCTTGGGCGCCTTGAGCCAGCCCCCTTCCCCTTCCACTGATGTGGGGGTGAGCTTTCCCAGGACAAAGAGATGAATATATAATGGAATGAAAAAAGAGGGGGTGGAAGAGACAAAAAGACAGCGGGTGTTTGAGTGAGAGAGAGGACGGGAGAGTGGGAGCTGGAGTGAAAAAATATAGAGGGCTTGACAAGTGCTTGTCAAAGAGTTTGGTGCTGCCGCCGAGTTCTGGGTGTGGGGACGCGAGGAGAGAAGGAAGAAGAAGGGAAACAATCTGGACTTTTCCAAATGTTGCAGACCAGATTGCTCTCCCATCACAGGCTCGGCAGGGCGTTGGGATACGCGACTCGCGCCAGTTAAAGAGTTGCTGGAGAGCAGCTCGGTCTGACTGCATCCCTGCCTCTCCCCTGGTCCTCCAGCACATGGTACAGTCCATTTAAAAGGCTGCATGTCATCTCAGTGTGCGCTGGGTCCTCTCTGAGAGCAGATGCTCACAGCACATTCTCCTCGGCGGGAGGACTCACTTTCCCCTCCGCCTGCTGGGCTGCATCTCCTTTTCCTCTTGTCTTTTTTCTTTCTCTCTCTGCTCTCTTTATGTTCTCTCTTCTTCTCTTTCTCTTGCACTCAGTCTCACTCTCTTCCTCTCTCTCTCTCGCTCTCTTTTGCCCTGCGCACACACATGCTTCTCTGACTGTGTAGCCAATCAGACATTCTTCTTCATGCAGTAACAGGTAGACATCATCATCTCTGTGCTGCCCTGCGGAGAACAGAGGAGAGACCGGCGTTTTTTGTTTTTGTTTTTTGTTTTTGTCGTTTTTTTTTTTGTCGTTTTTTTTATTTTTTTATGTTTGAAGCAAATTGTGGAAGAAGAAACTCAGGTGGAGGAGGAGGAGGAGACGGGGATAAGAGGAGGAAGAGGAGAGGGTCTTAGTATCTCCCTGACCCCCCCCCCCAACTGACCCACTCAACCACCATCACCTCCCTTCAGTGCTCCACTTGACACCATGCTGCTCTGTGTGGATTTGGTCCTCAGGGGAAAATCCTTAAAATGATGGAAGACAACAAGCAGCTGGCACAGAGGATCGATGGGGCCATCCAGTCTGCCAGTCAGGAAGTGACCAACCTCCGCTCCGAGCTCTCTGCCACAAGCTGCAGACTGGCAGAGCTGGGTGCTAGCAGCCCCCCTGCTGTGGAGAACCACCACCAGCACAACCACCATGATGACAGCCTTCACTACCGGGGTAAGTGTCACAGCATGTGCATATGCCTCTCTCTCTCTCTGTGTGTGTGTGTGTGTGTGTGTGTGTGTGTGTGTGTGTGTGTGTGTGTGTGCGTGTGCGTGTGTGCGCGTGTGCGCGTGTGTGTGTGTGTGTGTGTACACGTGCCCATGGCTAATCCCCATGTCTGGATATGAGAACATGTGTGGATGTTTTGAAATCAGCAGTGGGAAGATCTTGAGGAATGTGACTAATTTCATTCCACTGCTCCTTTACTGACTTATTTTTCCACAAACACCAGAAAGACAGTGTCAAAGGGGAACGGACTGGAAGGGGGGAGAAAGTACAAGAGACAGACAAGAGTGTTATTATGAAGAGGGAGGGGTTGGGTTCAGAGCTCATGAGCCAGAGCTGGTCCGGGTTTGGTTTCCCAGGCAGCAGCTGGCTCCTCTGGGCCTACACTCTCTCCTACTCAGGCTCTTTCTCTCTGCTCTCACCTCGAGTCTGGCAACAACTCTCAAACTGCACTTAGCGCCTCAAGAACTGCAGGCCAACATCTGTAATGGAAGCTGGCGACACCGTGGCTGGGGGAGTAGATGTGACCAAAGAAGAATGAACTTTACGTTTTTAAGTAACTGCTTGCTGTGGATTCATGGGCTCAATAATTTGTTAAAATCCCAAATTCTGGCGTCGCAGTTTATATCCTCTACGGTTGTGTTAGACCTCATTCTGTGTCCAATTAATCCGACTTACAGCAGATTCCAGTTAGCTACGTATACACAGCTCACATATTGCATTCATTAATGATCAGTTTTATTTTGTAATGCACGGAGCAACAGTGGTGGGAAGTCCCTTTGATTTTGTTTGCCTGTTGCCCTGATGGTGAGAAGCGAGGAGTAAATACCATTGTTCAGTTTATTGAACAGCTAATTAGTCATGACTAACTTCAGGCTGTTCACAGAATGCAGGATGGCAAAGGCGGATTCAAGTGTCCATCACCTCAATGTGCATGCTGAATTGGTGAAAAAAGTCATGTTGCTGGTCTTTGCCCTCATGATGTCTGCATACTGCATTTGACATGGATTGTGAAGAATCTGGTGGGTTACAGAGTTGATATCAAGCGTCTTGATGTCAGCATCCCCTGAATGCTTCCCTGTGCTGGACCTCAGGAGTTTCCCTCTGTTGGACTTCAGTGTTCACAGCTGCATTATGGCGTTCTGTTCCGAAAGAGCTTTGTGTGCGTGCGTGCGTGCGTGCGTGCGTGCGTGCGTGCGTGCGTGCGTGTGCGTGTGTCTTGGAATTTTGCATCCGATTAAAGGTGATTTTGCACATAACGATCAATGGTAAAATGTGCTCTGAGTAAACAGCTCTTGTGATGACATAGTGATTTATGTTCGGACTTTGAAATTACATTGTTGTACCAAGTGTTTACAAGGAAACGGGGGTCTAGATTGGAGCTTAACGTAGCAGTATAATTAAAAATATCTTGGCTCCGCCTGCTTTGACTCTGACAATTTAATAAATTTCCCCAACTGCATGGAGGTGAGATAATAAATCACTGGAGTGTTCCACTGAACACGTGAATGTTGGCTAGATGTCAAGTGAGGTCAGAGGCAGACGATGAGCAATAGAAATGGCAGGAACGTATCACTATAAATACCTTAAGTACGGCTGCTGATGTTTTTGTCAATATCTCATTAGAATGCCATTAAAGTTCTCAAATGAGGCATTTAGGTGCTGGCCAGGATTGATTTCTGCCTTATGGTAACAGTCCTAAATTCTCACAGCGCAGCTGGCATGTAGACATCTCGCATCTCAGCTGCTTTGCACTCTCAAAAGCAGGTCCAGTATTTTCTAGGATTTTGTAACATATGTCCAGGGACTACAGATTAGAAATAGGCTCTTAGCAAACTCTGGCACTCTTACAAACGCATTTGTGAATGTGCGCCCTCCCAGTTTAATAAACCAGGAAAATGCACTGAACAGTTGCATGATGTTTCGGTGAGACAATGAAATGTGATCCAGACATGTTTGAGTAGTAACAGTTGAATTTGTGCATCATAGCCTGTCATGTTTTACAACTCTGCAAAGTTGTCACAGTGGTAATCAAGGTTAACAGCAGCAACTTGGCGTTCGAGTCTTAATGCTTTACTAGAAAACGGCAGTTGTATGCATTTGTCTGCATGGCTGTGTAAAGCCGGCATGAGTGCAGCTTTGCTCTTCGGTCTTCGGGAACAGAATAACTCAGCTGCAGTGAGTTATCTTGCTCAGTCCGCTGCAGCTTGCTCTCTGTCTCCGTTTTGTTACAACAGTGTTAACAGGCAAGCGAGCATTCCCACATTCCCTGAATGTCAGGGCAGTGATGTCATACTTCCTGTTCCCAGAGAGCAAGCCAGCGGTCAGGTGACTGAGAGGCTGACCAAGCCGAACGGAGCCAGGCAAAGTCCTCCACCTCCTCTTTCTCTTCAGAGGCCACACCGGCACAGCCGAGCCTTCACCTTGCCCTACACAAAGAGGGATGAGCCTGAAAAACGGCTTAGCTTGAGGATGCTCTTTTTTTTTTCTTTTTAAAGATTTTAAGTTTAAGATGATTTACCCGACAGATCTCTCGCAGTTCAGTGTGTGATGAACCAGCATCCAGTGGCTTAGGGAGATTAAATGTTCTTTAGGTGTGTGTCCCTCTGCAGGCCAGGCTGTTTGTTAGTCCATTTGTTGACTCTGCTATGTGCTGGATCAGAGAGCCAGGCATTTTAATATGCATGACTTGACTTCCTGTATATATATTATACTTTGCCAAAATGTCAGATTTTTTTGTTGTTGCAGTGTTTCACCTCCCTGCAGAGCTTCAATAACGTCTCTGACAGATGTCCAATAAGGCTATAAATGCGACACTTCAGCCTGCTGTTCCCGATGGCCTTGAACTAATCGTGAGGAACAAGAGATTAAATCATTTCCCAGAACTTTCAGTCACACTCAGCATCAGGATTAACTTGAGCACCGGTTCGCTTCAAACATTTAGTTCACAAATCTTTGGGTTTTTTTTTTTAATGCTTTATTGTCATATTTATAGCGGAGTGGAGCCAATGGAAAGGTCTTCTGCTGACTGCTACAAATGATCTGCCTCCTTTTATTCAGGCCATTGACAGTAATATATTCATCACGGAGATGATGACACACTTTTATTTTTGGTCTTTCTTTTGAATCCATCACATTGATGTCCAGGCCCTGTTTGACATTCCTAAAAGACTCAGCTGTTTCACCACTCCATTTATTTAAAATGGTGATTTAAAAAAAGAAGAAAAAAAAACACATCTCACCATTTTTTTCTCAAGCAACGGAAGCTGCATGAATAAACTTTGTCCTTGAAAATCAATGTGAGGTGATCCTATGGGACATTACAGTATAACAGACTTGGCTCATTAGTGCCATATGAGAAAGTAGCCCTCACAGACCCATTGGAAATCCACCAATATTAATCCACACACCTCTGCTAAAGCCCAACTGTAATCCAGCTCACTCAGCTCATCCAATCCAACTCATTCAGTCTGAGTTGTGAGGGTGCTCGGAGCTTTTAACTGAACAATATCCTCAACACAATATGCTGCAACATGAGCTTCATGGTTAGTTGCTGTTAAGGTAAAGTAAGTCGATGCCATGGTTAAAAGCATAATTCTAAAACTCTGAATAATTCATTTTCTGTAGGACAATCGCCGCAACCATAGGGGAAAAAAATCCTTTTAAAGCCTGCATATGCAGTTTTCAAGAACATTTTGACAGTTATGGATGTTTTTCTTAGAATTTGTACTTTGGTGAGAACAGAATCCACACACGCACGCACGAACGCGCGCGCACACACACACACACACACACACACACACACACACACACACGCACACACGCGCGCACACACACACATCGCGCCGAGATCAGTGGGATTCATCACTAGAAGGACATTTGTGGATGAGAGCCAATACTTGGGGACATATTCTGTTCTCATTTCTACAGCTAAAATAGAAACTTACACAATTAAATTATCCACACAAATGATGAAAAACTGTTTGACAAAATACATATTTTTGAAAAAGATTCAAAGGTGAAGTAAGTAAGTGAGGTCAGCCACAACTACTAAGGACAATCCTGGTGAGAAACATGTCAACGCTGCTTGCATGTGATGCAAATAAATGAATCAAAAGAAGAAGAAAAAAAAAATTGAGACCTGGACCCAATGATGTAACTTTATGATTTGGTGCCAGTTTTGAATGAATCTTGCAGCTTTAGAGGAGTGTTTGCTTCCCAGTGGCACTGAGAAAATGTGCTTGGTTTGCTCTGGCTGTATTTTTGCTTGTAGCCAACTTGGTCTCGTAAGTGACACTGGCAGAGGCTCATTTTTTATCTTAGTATTTACAACCATCCACCACTGTAAAATCATGACTTTGGAGAAACAAAAAATGAGATTTTTAAAATCAGAGAACCAAGAGATTGAAGTGTTTCCATGGTTCCAAGTGCCGGTGTGGCCTTTGATTTATTACAGGCCTTTATCATAGTCAAGGATTTTCCATTTTCAGTCCCTTCTAGTAGCACTGTTGCCTGAGTTTTATTTTTTCAAAATTGCAAAACTTTTTTTTTTGGATTCTGCTGGAGAGTGGTAATTAACACAATTAAGTGAATCATTAAAAGTACATTTGCATATTGGGGAAAAGCAACTCCTCCAGCTTGGCAATGCACATATAGCTGCTGTTTAGACATGGAAGCGTACCGTGATCCTTTATTCAGAGAGAGAGAGGAAAATATCTCAGCTAAAACCCTTTAAAAGCATCTTCCAAACTTTGGAGCTGCTGTAAAACCGTGTTGATTAAGTATTCGCCCAAAAGACTTTGATAATCTTTTCTCCATAGCGGAGAAGCTGAACTGGCTTTAATGCTCTCTGCTGCAGAGTAATTGTGGGGAAGAATCCTCTCCCCATCTGGCCTTAGTTTGTCGGAGGCCCTTGGTCTCTCATTACTTCATCATGCACACGAGCAGGGCTGGAAAAAGAGCGCCCAACTACAGGGGCAAATTCCCACCCACTCCCACTCTCTCTCCGTTTCTAATGCTCTCAGGGGACCACCCGCCTTCCTGTCCGTTGTCCACATGCAAAGAAAGTATGCAATGTACTCTAACCTTCCCCATGTATCCACCACCAGCCAAATACCTTAGCCCCCCACCCCACAACTCTTCACGCTCCCCGCCTGGCCTCTCTTAGCCACGCCTTGTCTGTGGTCAATGCAGCGTGAGAGCAACTGTGTCCAAACAATAGCCAGAGAGAGGCAGCCCCTCACTCCCATTACAGTTCTCCCTTTCTCTTCCTCTTCCTCACTAGACTTCCTCCAGTAAAAGAACTAATCATAGCATGGTGGGTGCTCCTGGCGTTCCAGTAGCAGATGAAAATGCTGGGTGTGGATGAGAAGGGTTGGTGGGGGACCTCTTCATTCTCTGGAATGTTGGCAAACTCATCGTGGTTTCTTTCATAGTTTTTTTTTTCTTGAACAGAACTTGGATTAGATTTATATTAATGCGGATGATTAATCCTCAGTATGAATGAATACTTGTATGACTGTATTGCATTCTGTGTGTCAACCAAAATAACTAGCCAACAGGGATATGGCAGCCACAGAGGAGAGCTTCTACGAGTTGCAGAACGCTTCTAGTCTCTATTGCAGTGCTCTGAGATCAGTTTCATCATAGGGAGGGACCCATTTCTTTAGGTTTTTAATTTTGTTTTGTCCTGTGCATTTGCATTTTTTCAATTTTAGTCAAGTCCACCTGCACTTAATAGCTGAACAGTTTCAAAGTGCTTTCTGGCAGACCAGCAGACATTCTCTACTTGGTAATGGCCTTAAATAAGTAATGAGTCTGTGGTTATTTGTTTTGCTTTACAGTGGAATGCAAGCCTCCTAACGAACTGACAGAGCAGCACAGACTGTCAGTGGGAGCAGAGGCTATGTGCACGGTGACTTGAATAAGAGTTTCCACTCCCGATTTTGGCTTCCCAGGGTCCAGGAAGGACAGCTGGGCGGCACATATCCACTTTCATGTCCATACAGGGGTTCGAGGAAGCTGGTCTGTATTGTTTCAACCACTCTGGATTCCTTCCAAGTTTGTGGTTCACCACAGGAAAGTGTTGTGGCATGCTGCTGATTTCATGTTGTGGCATTTGTGAAGGGTCAGAGGTGGTAGATGACAACTGACCCTTGGGGCTATTCCAGAAGTGCTGTCCTGTGTGCCAGCTGGAGGTCCATCAGTTTAAGTGGCAGACGGCTGCAGTGGCATCACAATGCAGCCCACGATGGAAAGGCGGGCAGATATACAAGCACACAGCTGGTGGAGGAGAGCCAGGGAAAGGGAGCCGCGGGAAAAATGCTGTCTCAAAGACGTAGTGCATCTCCAGCAGACATTCCTCTGCACTTAAATTTTCCGGGCAAGCATTATCAAATGAACCTTCACAGAGCAAATCAGTGACTGCCAATTCAAGGAGAACTGAAGAAGACTCTAACTGTGACACTAAGCATTGAATTACTTTCCGGGGTGACAGTCTGCCTTTGAGATGATTATTACTCTCATCAGTGAGACTGATATGTCTCTGTATGCTAATAAGATTCATGAAAGCCAAATAACTCATTTTACCATTTCTATCCCACTGCTTCCTGAACAGTCTTTGCTTCTCAGATGATCTTGGGTCCGTCATATGTATTTCCTGTGGCTAGGTCATGTCTTGGGTTAAGAGCACATTATGAGAGTGGCTTTTATTATCTGGGGAAAAGAGAAGGAATTGACTAATGAGGATATTCCTTTACAGTTATTTCCCACTCTCAGTTTTGTCCCTCATTTTCCTCAAGTCGGCCCCTCATCATAAATGTGTGCAGCAAAGTGTTCCATATTTTCTTAATCAAAAGAGGAAACGGACCATAGGAAATAGGTACCGTATAAGTGCACCGTATATATTCCATGGGTATCTGGTGTTTATCATCACCATATGTCAGATTAGGAAATTCATGTTATGGATTGGGTGAAGTACCATTTCCTGGTTGTGATTTAAGAACCTAATGGATGTTTCATGTGTATCATATGCACCTGGAGAGGATCAGAGGGTGGATCTGGGGCAGAGAAACTTGCAAGAAGTAGCGCATTTACAGGATTTCCTCCATTGTGCTGTGCTACTGAATAGCTGTGGTTGTGGAAGGAACAGAAGGCTGGAGGAGGTGACCAACCGATGATGATACAGGTGTCCGGGCAAAGGCTCTCGTATGAAAGAGGACGTGCAGAAGGATTGACTGTGTGTCCGCAACTGACTGTGTGTCTGCAACTGACTGTGTGTCCGCAACTGAGACAAAAAAATGAGTTCCGACAGAGTGTTTAGTATAATTCTCCCAAGTGCTGAGTTTCAAAGCCACTGCATGCGTGACGTGCTGCCCGCTCACAACAGGAGGTGCAGATAATGATCAGGCTTTAACAACCCGGCTCCCTCGTCCTGCCTGCGCCTCCATTCTATGCGTCTAACCCTTCGTTTTCACCTTAAATCATCCAAATCCCTGTTGAGTCTGAACTTCAAACAATGGAACCCTCGGAAAGAGAGGAAGAGGCAGGCAGCGAGGGAGAGGAAGCCTGGTTGCTTTCACAACAGTCTCGGCTCATCCTATTAAAATGCCTCATTGCTTCAACAGTGGAGACTTTTTCTTATTGCTACTGGTACATATTGTTGCCTTGGCTGTAGTTTAAATCTTCTCCCAGAAGAGAAAGGACTTGGCATGAAGGAAAATGAGTTTTGAGGAAGTGCAGTGGACCCCCCTAAGCCACCGCCTCCCTCTGTATCCGCAAAGCGTGACATTCCAGCAGAGCCGAGGATAAGCGGAACACTTTGCTGCTTCTCAGAATCATCTGCTTCATGCAGGCCTCTTACAAGACTGATGGGCTAAAGACATTCTGAAAGCTGGGACAGTACTTTTGTCCGAGTATTGGACAACACACACCTACACACATATATTCAGTCACTGGCTTGTTACTTTACGTTCTGATGGTTTCACACCTCTGGAGACAGCTCATGATTTGTTGCATAGACAAGATTATTTTACAGCATTTGAGTGGAAACAATTAATCAAAACAGAAGATTAAATGTCAACAATTGTGGCACTGTTCTCTGCTTAATAGAATCTGTTTTGGTTCT
>CAAKHG010042710.1:7194-18967 GCA_901007715.1 Dactylopterus volitans | reverse complement strand
CTGAATGTGAGATTGGCCTCTGTTAGACCCACTGACCACATATATTTCCTCTTAGAACTGATTCTTTTAAAAAACAAAAAAACAAAAACAAAAACAAAAAAAACAGTCAAAGTTATTGAGTCATTAAAATCAATACTTTCTTATTTGAATTTTGTTTGTGCCCCACGCAATAGGACACTTTCGAATGACAAATTGTGCTGAAATCTAAAATACATAAAAAAAAGGTAAGCATACAGGATCACAATGAGTAAAATAAATTGGAATATGGGAAAAAGAATACATTTGGGCGTTAAGCACCTTTGCATAATGTATTTGAGCTCCCATTTATGCAGCCACTGACCTCCACAGAATGGTGTGGGTCACCGGATGCTGGTCCGCGTCATCGGCAGCTCCTGTTGGCTGCGTAGGGTTTCGGTCGCATTTGCGGGCACCGATTCAAAGAGAGCTGCTGCTGTAACTGCGTTTAGCGCGTCGGGGCAAATAACTTTTGTGGGACGTTGACCCCCAGCCTTGGCCACACCCCCTGTGATGTCGTCCAGCCTTCCGTCCTTTGTTAAATGCCGCGAGACCCATCAGAACGGCGCCAGTTCTGCGGGGGGTAAGCGGACCGATTTGAATTTCTCGATATTCACAGTGAGGTATTATGGGTAACCAGCCCTCTCCGACTTCCCATGCTGCCCGTGAGTCCCAGGCTGCTGCTATAGCTGAGAGGCATCGTCACGGCTCTCCAATTGCAGATTCCATGACCATAAAAAAAAAATAAAAAAGGAGGGGGGCGGCATAATGAACACCTTAATACACACATATTTAATATCCAAGGGTACAAGGGCCGCTACCACCCTAAGGGCAATAACCATTAAAGCCCCTCATCTAGTGGGACTCTGGAAGGAGCAATTACAAATTCATGCAATGGACAAAGTCAAATACATGCAGCACATTAAAAAAACAATCCATGCAAACATCAATAAAAAAGACCCTGACAACAGTGGAGCAAGCATGAGGACACAGAATCGTGTAATACATATTTTATTTAGAAAGCTGTGGCAGATTTAACAGATTCGAGGGGGTTATTCAGAGCGCTGCCGAAACGGCATAATTGTTCGGCTTTTAACAGAAAGCGTGCTTGTAAACGGAGGCAGGTTAACAAAGCGCGCCCAAGAATAACCAAGTCTACCACTGCCCGCCTGCTGCTGACGCGACGGGACGTTTGACGACCTGGGGAAAGTTCGTCACGGCGACGGCACCGCGAGCCGCCGCCGCCCCCGCCTGGCGGGGTGTTTTCGTCCGCTGCTCGGTGGTGACGGAGTCAGTGACGCATTTGCCACATCAGCCGAAGGTGAAAATGTCAGCGGCGACGATGAGGTGGCAGGTGAGAACTCTCCTGCCTCGCGCATTAATAAGGGCGGAAACTGAACGCCAAAGGTAATGATGGTGAGAACAACCTTTCCAGCCTTTACACGCTGCTCTCCTCCCCGCGCTTGCCCGGCGAGTTGGTCGCCGTGCCTCGCCGACATCACATCGCCGCCGTCACATTATTCCGACTGGCTCCTCCGATAGCGCGCCCGTCTCATATTTGCCAGTGATATCACGTCGTTCCCCATCTTGATACAAGCGAGATCTGGCAGGTGCTGTCCGGCTCTGCTCCCCGCAGCCGCGCTATCCTGCCATCATCTCCCCGTTCCCAATGTGGCGGCCTCCGCTGCGTCGGTGGCGCGAACCCTCGCCGCCGGCATCATTAGGCGTAAGGAATGGGCCGGATCACCGGCTGTGAGTGAGTGAGTGAGTGAGTGAGCGAGTGAGCGAGGTGTTTAAAGTAGACCTGTCCGTATCAGTCCAGTATGATGATTTAATTTATTGTCCTTTTAAGGATAAGCGTCATTAATCGATGCTCGATAGCTTCTCGTTAAAAAGAAAACGTTTCCATCGTTTATGATTAGCAAGACCTAACATTCATGTCGATGGGTTTTGCGTTGTGAAGCGAGGCAAAGAATTTCACCGCGCGGCCGCAACCAGACGGGGGCGCTAATGGGAAGTAAAGGTGTCGCGGCTGGGGTCCAGGCAGAGCGGCCGCTTTCAGCTGCTTGGACTGGCAGCCAGCAGGCGGCCACGGGCTGCGTCCGAAATCCCATCCTTCCACCCTCATGAGTATGCAAAAACAGTATGTGTGATTTCTTGGTGCGTCCGAAATATGAGCATGTACACGATAGTACGCACTATCCATACTCATTCCAGAGAAATCTGTTAGTATGGATTGATGGACGCCAGCTAAGCAGAAACTCCCCACAATGCAACGCGGCGATGTTTGGTAGCTAAGGTAGACGGTCAAGAGCGGAGTGGTGCGCGGCTGCGTTGATAGGAGCGGTCACCATAGTAACAACCATGGTAGCAATGTTCCCTCCCAACGGCAGGAAGTGCCGTGTGCGCTCTGAGTAGTACGTCCGAATTAATGCGTACTACTGATATTTACTCAAAAGTGTGCCGAACTTAAGTATACTTTTTGATTATTTACTGTTTCGAATGGCATCGCGGACGCAGCCAGGGTGTGTCATCGAGGAGCGCGTTGACATGCTCCGCCCCCTGAACCAACTGACCGATATTTCAGTGTCAGCACCTTCACGTCACTCTGCTACACGATTTGTTACACGTTGTTACAGCCTCGAGTCACATATATTTTTGATTAATGTATCATTTGATGTGACTGATGACTGTCGTTGGAATTGGAATCGTGTCTCAGTGGTGTTTGCAGCAGGCGCAGTCACTCTGTGCGGGTGAGGAGGTCGTGTTTAAGCACATTGTCGTTGGCCTGTTATTTCCTCTTGGAGTAAATATGTCCTTAATGAAAATCTTAATTTTCCTTAGTATTTCTGCCATTGACATTTTTAATGAGAGTATTTAACAATTAATTGTTAATTGATGGTAATTGATTTTCCCACTGAGTGATTAGCTCACGTCAGCCATGTAGCCTAATTGGTCCACCAGCAAGCTTGTCTGAAAAGGCTCTACCAGCATATTTTACATGACCTCAGAGATGCCTTGTGTCTCGACTGGAACCAAGATTTTCCCGTTTTTCCTTTTTATTTATTTTTTAATCTTATTTATTTATTTTTTTTAAAAAAGCAGGGCAATCTTTCACACTTTTGTCATTTCCTTAATTAAGACCATACATTCTTTAGGACCTTTTATTCATTTAGATAAATTAGATACATTTTTCTCCCTTTCTTGGCTTCCCACGAAATAGGTTTAAATTCACAATGCACAATCACCAATTTTTTTTATTTATCACTTTAAATCCCACAAAAATACGGAAAATGACATTCAAACTAAACCCCCCCAAAAAAAAAATCCTGTATGTACTTCTTTTTATAACTATTTTATATTACTCTTAAAATACTTTTATATTACATACAAAATAGCCACAATCTTATGATAACGTATTGCTGATTAAAATGACACATCTATTACATGATGTCACCATTTACTTGCACAGTATTTCAATCCGGTTGCGCCAACTGAAGGCAATTGCGTCATAGTCATAATCATAATTAAGGCCCGAGCGTCAAAGCCATTTGATTACCACACGGACACAATTGGATCTGTAAACGGTGATTATTATTATTATCACCGTCATTATTTTACATTCAGAAGGGACCGCATTTTTGAGGGCCTAAAACATGCTCCTGGCGCACTCGTCGTCTGTGGCGGAGAATTTTATATCTCATAGAACTGGCAGGCGCATGTACAGTATATCAGCAAAGCAGTTTAAACAGTTCTGCAGCTCATAATATAAATATTAAGCTTTTCCAGAATTTTTTTTTTTTTTTTTTGCCATCACACCCGAATGTCATTTATTTGCCCCATTTTTGCGACAACTGTGATCGTGACTTCGTGACACCTCAGTTCTTCAAGGATACATTTTACCATTAATTCAGCGATTTTTTTTTTTTTTTTTTTTTTTTCAGGATTCAACTCTTCCATTCACATGCCTTTTCTGGAGGAAATGAATTTTCCGGTGTGATGTGGGTCTCCACGTCGGCTGCGGCTCCGTAGCCAAGCAGCCCTCGTGCCACGTTTCACGTACAATCGTGAAATTAGCCACAGATGTCGGCAGTCCCACAGGTGTCGCTTGCACCGACATGCTCAGGTTGTGAGGGCCCGTTCAGCGCTGCTTCCAGCTTTAATTATCACTATATGCTGTATGGAGATATATATATATATATATATACACACACACCTTTTGATAGAAAATTGCCGTAACCCAAAGAATATTGAAAAGGATAGCTGGGGTGGAAAATGTAGATAAGGATATTGATTCAGTGGCTTTTTATTGGGCATCAACCTCATTTGTGTATGGAAAATGAACAAATTTTATATAAACACCACACACACACACACACAAGGGTGCATTCACTGCATGAGACACACTCGCGGATAAGAATCTTTTTTAAATTAAAAATGAATGCATTTTTTAACGAGTTAAGCCAGTTTTTTTTTTTTTTTTTAACGTGTTTTACATTTAGGTGTATGTCCAGCCTTTGACTCAGATGAGTTGGTTTTGTCATGGGTTGAGTTATATGCATTTATTACCGAGCACCATATCTAAAGTTCCACTTGGAATGATTCAGCCCCGAAACAGATGCAATTGGATTTGCCAATTGCATTTTTTTTTTTTCCAGACAACTAAATTTGATATGGATGACTTCTCTTTCAGTTGAGTGATACATAAATTCAGCAAAGACGATGCTGAATGAAGTATTTGTGAGAAACAGGATATTTCGTTAATGTAGCCATGTCACGATCGTTCAACCCCTATGAAATACTGCAGTTTTTAAAACCTTACACTCATTTTTTATGGCCTAAAATGGAGTTCACACATAATTAAGACGTACATTGCTATTTTATTTCTCATTAAATGGCGATATGAGGGACACCTATACAAATACGTATTTATGTAAAAATCAACATATATTATGCTGGAAATGTCTATGAGAAACATCTAAAACTAATAAAAAAGAAAATTTCAAAAAGGAAAATATCATTAAGACTAAATTTGCTTCGGCTTTCACACCCATGAAGGTGCTCAAGGTGAGTTCAGTCATGGTTGGGATGACGGTGCGTTCACTAAAGCTGAAGGGTGGGTAGGTGGGAGTTGTCATTTAAATTTTGCCTAAATGACAAATCGGTTACAGGGAGACTTTCCAAAAATGTAGAATTCAAGGAGACGTCTTTGATTGGGAGCATTATTAGGAAGTGAAACACTCAAAAAGCACAGCTGCCAGCCTGCCTGGCTGTGGGAGGAAGCCCAGCATTTCATCAGGAGTGGCCAGCAGCTTATTAAGGGACAGCAAAGAGAAACCTGTGTGTCACTCCGGAACACCTCCGGGGTGAGCAGATGAAGCCGGGACCAGTGGCCCTGCAGGAACTGTAAGACTTGAACAAACAAGGACCTCACGGCCGGACGCCTCGGTGCTCTCCACTCTTGACCACGAGCCCAGAATCGCAAAATCAAACGGCCTCAGCGGGCTTTTCCGGTCGGTATGTTTTCCTTCGACCCTCAAATCTTCAAAACCCTCGGAAAATGTCGGATCACTGGAAAAGTTCCCGGAGTCTCAGTCACGTTAAAAAAACGACAATAATTCATAGGGGTTGAGTAACTGTTAACATTAGAAATTATTCTAAAATATTATATATAATTTTCCTGCCACTTTAAATGACTCAGTCTTTCCTTCAGCCTGAAATATCCATACATAGAATCAATACAAATATAATTATGTTTTTGGGACTTTTAACCCTTTAAAGGCCGGCATGTTTGCATAGCCCCACAGTTGTTGTTTTTATCAACAAAAATACTAAAATGATTTCGATAAAATACATTTCAAGGAGTTATTACTTATTCACAGTACTATTATCAGACCCTTAGAGGGGTCATTCAGTGGCAGGAGGATTGATTTGAGTGCATTGTTATTTTTTTTCGTGTCAGATTTAAAAAACAAAACTCACACTTGAGGATTTAACCGCAAAAAATGGTCCTAAAGACTGCTGTAAAAATATTATATATATTTTTTTCCCCTTAAAGAAGTCAGTCTTTTAAAACGACTTCAGCCTGGAATAATTGCGACATGGCTAAATCTGTAGATGGCTTTTTTAAATGAATATGCGTCACTCACCTGATAAAGAAGTCATCACAAATGCGAAATTGAGTCGTCTGAGGGACTTTTATTCGTAAGTTCGTATGATCTCCGGAGGTTGATTATTCCTGTAACTGAGCACAAACTACGGAAAGTCGGCCTCAACTCCCTATTCCCTTTCTTAGCTGGGAGGTATGTGACGTGCCAGCACCAGCAGCAATTATTCCATTTTTTGACATTCGCAGTCTCTCTCTCTTTTTTTTTTTTTTTTCACAGTTAAATGAGATTTAAAGGTCCCCGCCACCCGGCTTAACTTGTGTAAATTAGTTAAGTGTTCTAGACTTTTATAACTTCAGCAGTTATGACGAAATTCTCACGTCTCTGATAGGTGTTAATACATGCAGGAGTCAGCTTGATTGCAGCCTTTTAATTAAAGCGTACGCGCTGGCGTGTACGTGTGAGACACGCGCGCCGTTTCTCTCTCTGTCGGCACGTGTGTGTGTGATGCGTGTGTGTGTGTGTGTGTATGACCTTTGGAAGTGTGACTCCAGCTGGATCGTCATCGCGCCGTCTTTTGAAGTGACGCTGACACCTCAACTGCCAACTCAGTCTTGCCGCCGCGTGAGCGAAGGCGCTCGCGTGCTCAAGCCGGTATCGAGACGGGGGTTGGGGGGGTGTGGGGGTGCCGCCAAAACGAGGAGGAACGGGGGAGGTGGTGGGTGTCGGATGGCGGGATGAGCCCTCTATGCCGCCCGCCCCTCTGACATCGTCTTCGCATAATCGTCCCATAAGTATTTCTATTTTTAGGCCCGGAAACTATCGCGGCGCTGCTTCTTCTTCTTTTTTTTTTTTTCTTCTTACCGTCCACTTTCCCACGTGCCGCAGAGCCACTGCCCTAGTTTGTGTGCTTTTCATGTCGGCTGCTGCAGTCCGCAGTCGCTCCGAAGCTCAGCCCTCAAGAGGCTCTTTGATATCCTGACTCATTTGCCTCTAACGACAAAAAAAAAAAAAAAAAAAATGCTACCTTCCCGAAAATATTACACACCAAATTTTTTTTTTCCACTTTAAACCAGTCAATCCTTCACTTCAGCCTGAAATACACACACATCCAGTTATATTTCGAGGAGTTTTAACCCTTTAAAGACCAGTGTGTTTGCAGAACCCCACAGTTGTTCTTTTTATGGACACAACAACAGCAAAACTAAAATAAGTTCGATACGCTGCATTTCAAGGAGAATTTTCTTCTTGGTATTATGGTGATCAGGCCCGCCGCAGCTGGTCCCCCCTGCATCTTCAATGGAATCTCTTACTCTTGGTTGAAAAAAAAAAAAAAAAAAAAGCCCAAAAAAAAGGGGGGTAAAGGGGGGCCGCCCAGAATCTTTCAGAAATTATGTAACATCTCGGCTCGTGATCAAAAGACCTGGGAGAACAGAAGAGGATGAGGAGAAGCAGAGGAGTAGGCGAGGACCGATGCCACGCCACAGGCGGAACAAAGACGCCTCGGGCTGATTTAATGAACGGAGAAGGAGTCTGCCAACAAAGCTCCGGGAAGTTTTCATACGTCCTGAAAGAGGGGGGGAAATAAAAAAAAAACAAAAAAAAAACTCGCCTTAAGGAGGACTGCCCCTGCGGATGTGCCGCTATCAAACAGACAAAGCAGGCTGATCGTCTCTGAAGTCTGGGGCGTCGTCTCTCCTGAATGAGCTGCCGGGCGCCGCCTCCTTTTCATAATCAGACCTGAAGCCAATTCGTCACCACGCGCGCCGGCGTTGTTTTCTCACATTAGATATTCCTGAAATGCAGGTTTTTTTTTTTTTTTTTTTGTAATGACAGATGATCCAGTGATTAGATAAAATCAGCTGCATCTGGTTATTGACCCCGCACATCAGACAAGAACGCAGGGTGGAGTTCCAGTGAGGGCGGAGGCGCCGCTTCCGAAAGTGCGTAGCCGCGACTTTTCCGGGCCAAAGGCGCCAAAGTTTCGCCAAGCAGTCCCGGCTAGTGGGAGCTAGGAACTCCTCCTCCGAGCGTCTCCAGGCGCTCGCGAAGACGGCGCTGTTGCAGAGATGCTGCTGTCCTGCCCACAGGCCAGCGTCCAAAGCCAGAAACACCCGCAAGAGTCCCCAGTGGTCCGTTTCTGTCGGAGCCAGCAGACTGACGGAAGCCTCAGAATTCAGTCCAGCAACAGACTCGGTAAATGAATCCACTATTCCTGCTTTGATTGGACATTTGACCACCAGAGCTGCCTCGCTCAACTGTATAACTGTTAATATGTAACCTCGGCATGCTCGGAGACTGCAACGTACGTCGAGGTTAAGGTCCGCGGAGACCCTCATAGATGAGATCGAAGGAGCAGGAATATTTGCCTGAAGCTGGTACAGTTTAACTGATGTTTGTGTTGAACTTAGTTACGTTTCCAAAGTACTTTACTCCGGTCAGGCAAATTAAATTGATTTGCATTATACACTCACCTGCCACTTTATATCACTGTCCACTTAAGCCACTACGCTGTATCTAATGAAAGGTCTTCTGCTGCTGTGGCTCATCTGCTTGGAGGTTGGAGGTGTTGTGGGTTCAGAGATGCTCTCCTGCTTCCTCGGTTGTATTGAGTAGCTGTCGTCTTTCTGTCACCTGGAACCAGTCTGGCTGTCTAACCTCTGACCTCTGGCAGAGCATCAACAGTTCTTCTTCTCCCAGAGAACTGAGGATAACTGGGTATCTTCTCTTAAGGGACCATCCTCTGTAAACCCTAGAGATGGTTGTGTGTGAGGAACCCCAGTAGATCAGCAGCTGCTGAGACACTCAGACCAGCAACCATGACACCTTCAAAGTCACTCAAACCACCTTTCTTCTCCATCCTGATGCTGGTTTGAACCTCAGCACACCATCTTGACCACGTCTACATGCCTGAATGCACTGAGTTGCTGCCACGCGATTGGCTGATGAGATATCTGTGTGAAGGAGCGGTTGAGGAGCTCTAATAAAGCTGGTGAGAGTTGGTGCTAACTGAATGATGGTGGAATAAGTGGCTGAGGTGACATACAGTAGAGCATGTTGTCAGGATATCGTGGCAGATTCATATCCATGCCGGTGGGTCCTTGTTTCGCCCAGAGTGATGTTAAGTATATTCGTGGAGGCGCTGAGCAAACTTACATCTTTCCTCTAATAACACCTTTAATGTAACAATATTAGTTTAAGCCAAAATAAGTTCAAGAGACTTTCCAAAGGCTCAAAAGTAACAATAACCGAAATGACATCAGATAATTCCCCGTCATTTTGAAACAGCTTTACTCTTGAAGAACACTATTTTCCAGGTACCAAATAATGCAGGACTGCTATGCCTGTTAATGGCACAGTGTAAAACCTCGCAAATTTCTTCCTGCTCCAGTAACATAACTTGATCCTTTTAATCCAGGCTCAATCAGATGTAAGAAAGTTCCGACATCTGCAGTGAGTGATGATAATTACCACGTTAAACTCACCTGCTGTTCGGACGGCCCCCCCCCCCCGAAATCAGGGCTGGGTTTCATTTCCTAAATCTGAACTGTCCTCATTTGATTCTGATTCGCTCCATATCGACTCCATGAAGCACGTTTCAGTCACAATACCACTTTTACTTGGCCATGAATGACGTTCTCAGAGAAATGATAACTAAGCTGTGCAAAGAGCTCTTCAACCTTATTCTATTTTAAAAAAAACCAAAAAAAAAACCTATGTCCATAAGAATAATTGACTTGTACGTACTCCTTTTAATTTGACCCGCGGGCGCTCCAGCAGAGCTTCCCAGGCATTGATTTCATTCCATGTTAATATTGACCGCCTCACATTGATGCTCGGTTCTTTTAGCCCGCCTAATGAGGAAGATCTCGCTTCCAGAGCATCCCTGACGCGCTGCTCACGTGTTTGACTGGGATGAGAAAACACAACTCACAACGCGACGCGCCGGCTCGGCCCACCGCCACCTTCTCCATCCAGCTGTGGAACTCTGAGTAGTTGGAAAGACGCTGCTGGCTGTGGTCTTTCCATGGCGACTAAACATCGCCCACTCGCTCTTTTCCCCTTTAACGTAGACGAATTGCAGTTTTCTTGCTTGCGTTTTGACTCACGATTGATTCCGGTGATCCGCTCCCCCCCCAAGAATTAAACACAGTTGTTGTATCTCAACGTACCTTTTCTTCAAGAGAAAAGATTAAAGGACCAGCTCACTCAAACAAGTATAAGAAAATAAATGTATTTGGCTTTCAGGCTTGTTTTTCTTCCTTCCACAAAAGCCTTGGAAGTGTAACTGTATTGCGGCGCGGCCCGTTTAAACCTCACGTTTTGCTTTCTCAAAAGAGAATAAATGCAACAGATCTCGAGTGTAATAGCGCGCGTAAATGTTTTACGATATCTTTACCATGCACCGGATCCGTGTGATGGTGCGCGAGGGCGTCTTTGTTCCGAACGCTTTCATGGTTGACCATCTCTGAATAAACTCCATACAGATAGCGGAGCGTTTGTTTTTTTTCGGCATGTGTGTCGATATGATCGGCACAGGATCGGGTACATCCACGACGATCGGACTTATCGGCTTATCGATCCGGATAAACCGATCCCCCGCCCCCTCACTCACGTCAGCGCATCGCTCCCCCGAGGTTACGGTGTCGCACGCTTGTGTCCTTTTGCCGTTAATCCTCGGACCGCAGCAGCGTTATCGGCACTGTTCCCAATGAACCGGCGGTGCTCGCGGGCGGCGCGCCCGGCGGTGGCGCAGCGTTCGCGCGCGCGGATGAAAGTGGCATGTTTTATTCAGGGGACGGGCGCTTTGAAAAATCAGAGCAAACAGGGAGGCAGCAGCATTAATGTTTGTTCGACTTCATATTTTCTGTTGTGAATTATGGCTGCGTTTCAGCGGCGGGCGACGGTGATTTATCAGTGGAAACGCTTTGCCAGTTAAAATCTGTTAAGGAGTACGAGAGTGGGAGGATGAGAGCAGCATGCTAATGATGCTGCCACTGCTTCTTGCCATGGATGACTCACCCTCAATATGGGGGAGCTAACATCCACCGTGTGGGTAGCAACACACACGTACACACACACACACGCGCGCAAATGTACATCCTCACATGGATGCAGAACAAAAAAAAAAAAAAAATTCAGGGGATGTGGATGCTTCAAAGTCTATGAAGGTGGAATTGGTCAGACTAATAACTCCCCTTTACACTTCGGACAAAAAACAAAAACAAACAAAAAGGCTACATGGGTGCAATGCATGCTGGGGTGAGACGCCGAGCTGTGGACCCCAGGCGTGTTATCACCTGGTTGAATTGTTCAAAGAAAGCCAACCATCTTCTTCTCCATTTACCTTTTGCTGTTTGCTGTGTTTGGGAGATGAGAGAAACATGCCAGACTCGCGCAACTCGCTCGGTAATTGGCCTTTTCGAATCTCACGCGCGACATAATTTCACCTGATTTTTTATTTTTTTTCTCTCACTCACTCACACACACACACACTCTCAATCTCGCTTTTTCTGTCTCACTCACTTGCACACACACACACACACACGCCCCCCTCGAGATGACAGTTGCCATCTGCCAGGGATTGAGCGTTTGCACTAAAAACGTAATAGAACAAATAAGAATAAGAATAAAAAGGAGGATTTCCCCAT
>CAAKHG010042707.1:0-13783 GCA_901007715.1 Dactylopterus volitans | reverse complement strand
CTCCGCCTCCCCCCTGTTGTGCAAAGAAGGCGGGCACAGGCGGCGCCATCTTGCGCCGTGATGTCATCAGATCAGGAAATGGAGCACTGAAGTCCCGCCCAATTTAGAAAACTCTTTTTTTTTCTGGGCCTGACAGAAAGTTAGTTAAGTGATAGAAATGCAGGTTTTAATGCTCAATTCCGATTTTTTTTTCGTGGTTGTTCACATTATAATTTAAACCGCCATCAGACTATGATTTTGTGATAAAAGGTAGAAGAAGATTAGGAAAAAAAAGAGGGCACAAATTTTAACGACGGCCCCTTGCGGAGCAGCAGTCGCTTAAATACATCTGATCTGGGGGCCTCTGGCGCACAATTGTGACGCCTGGTTCACTTCAGTGATGTAAAAGTTGGACAAAAAGTGGACACGAGCGTTCAGGCTGGGTGGGGTCGGGGAAAAACATCAGATTCGTATCCGATTCCGGAGCACGTAGGAAAGTGGCCTGGATCCGATTTGAAAGAAACAGATTTCTGCTGTTCAGACTGTCATAAAACAAAAAAAAAACAAAAAAGAATCAGATATGGGTTAAATAAGGTCAAATTGCACCACTTTTGCCTGCAGTGTGAACGCAGCCTTCGTCCGGTCCTCCAACCGAATGTCAAACAAGAACGAAATTCGAAATTCAGTCTGATCGCGAAAGACGAGAAAGTCCAATCAAGGGTTCAGATCAGACAAATCTTGCCGAGTCAAGCGGCCTAAAACAACAAAAAAACACGGCAGCGCGCCGCCGCCGCCGTCTGAGGGGGAAGTGGAGTCTGGGTGCCGGTGTGTCTGGAGGCCGAGAGAGAACTGAAGGGTGCCGGGGCGGTTTGGGAAGCGAGACCTGGATCTGAGTCTCGCCCTTGGCAGCTTCACATATCAACGCTCGATGGAAAAAAACAAACAAACAAACAAACAAAAAAAAAAAAAAGGGCTGCAAACAACAGCCGCCGCGCTGTTCAACGGCGTCGCCGCGGCAACTCAGCCGCTGGGCTGCGGTGGACGTTTCGACGCCTGATGATGCGGCGATTGTTGTCCTTTAGTCGGCCTCGCACTTAAGGGGACTTTTGGCAAAAAGTCCTCTTGTCTGACGTTTGGGCTGCGCTCCATCAAAAGACAGAATACACACACACACACACACACACAGGGTTTTTCTGAAAAACCTTGCCTGCTAATAAAACTCTAATGTCGTATTTCCACTGAAATGTTTGTTGTTTTTTGACCGTCTCTTAACGTGTCGCTGCCACTCACCTTCACACACACACGTGCGCGCGCGCACACACACACACACACACACACACACACACACACACACACACACACACACTGATGACGGAGGCTGCCAGCGCAAGGTGCCAAGCCTCCGCAGTGTCTGCGGGAGCGTGCTGTGTGGTCAAGGTTAGGAGAGATTAAAAGGGATAATTCGCCCAAACATGGGGATCGGCTCATTATGGACTCGCCGCGACGCCCCGCGCTCATCCTGGACACTTAAGCAGAGGAAGTCAAAACGTGGCAGTCAGGAGCCGCAAAACTAATTTTGCAGGCAGTCAACCAAGTAGTTTAATGACTTGCATGACGTCTGGATCGGGTTTGCATACATTTATATTCCTTTTTCAAAGTGTCGCATTTCTTCTCGGCCTGCTCAGGAGTTGCCCGGAATTGCCCTCATGATAACATTGCCCCCCACCCCACCCGCCACCCTCCTAGCTCTTGTTCATGTAGGCTTTACTGGGACTAACTCACCACTAACCATTAGTGCAACATAAAAAAAAAGGTATTCCAAACCTTTTGTCGCCTGCAGGCAGAACTGGCAGAATGATTTAAACCTCTTAATTTGATCAACTGACCAGGTTGCACCTTCCCCCCTAAATAGAAAAAAAACCCATCTGTGATTTCTGAAAGTAGCTGCTGTCCATTCCGGGGTTTTGTACATTTTGTTGTTGTTGTTGTTTTTTTTTAATCTGACAAATGGAAAAACTGAAGCCGAATATGTGAAATCCGACAAATATGGAAATAAAGATTCCCGGCTGCACCTGGAAACAAGATCAGGAGCTTGTGCGGGTGCAGTTTGTTACTGTGGACGTTTTGCTGATTAATGTTCAGGATATTTGTCTCCACCGGCGTAACGGTGCGATATGTCTGGGGAAGGCACAGCCATGACACCAATTAAACATTAATGGAAATGAATCTTGCTCGGGTTGCTTGCTGAACGCTGACGCTGGAGGATCTCTACTCCGAAAACTCTAAATCCGCCACCGATTCTCTTCAATCCACAGGTGGTTTCTCGCCATCCAGAAATGATCAGAAGTGAATTTTATGACTGAGTGATGTACGAAAGTTGTAATAATCTTACTGCCGCCTCCACCCCGCGATGCTTCGTGCCATAACTGACGGCTCCGTGGTGGCAAAAGCGGAGAGCGATGACGGCACCTGCTGCCTCTTTACCTCCAGCAGCTGCGGGGGGGTGGGGGGGGGCAGATCCGCCATACTCCCGTTTCCCCACCAAGGCCAGCGTTCCTTGCAGCAGCTCCGGCACGCCCCTGAATCCTCTGCTGCCACTCTGGCTCCTGCGTTCCCAGGTTGGACGTCCTGCCCCACGCGGGCGACGCGGAAACATTGCACAGCGCCCACAGCTTCAGTTCGTACTTTGCTGGCTTGGAGGGGATGCATTCTCTGAACCCCCCCAGCCCCCCTTCCCCCCCCCCCCGCCACAATCCCACCAGCTGCTTGTCAGTACAGATGTTCTCCTCGGGGGTTGAAGGCGAGAGAGAGAGAGAGCCCGGCCAGCTCGTCTCGTTCCCTGAGGCGCCGTGCTGGCCTGGTCAGCCGGGTCGCGGAGTGCTTTGGGGTCATGGTACCGCGAGGACCGGCCGGCCTCTCTGTCTCTTCACCCAGGAGGCTGCTGGTGCCCCCCCCCCCACCCACACTGGACCTGTGCACCCCAGCCAGTAGGAGTAGCCCCACCATGCCAACTTCTTTCCACCCATCCTCTTTCTTCCTTCCCTTCCATGCTCGTCTGGTGGACAGTAATGCGACGGGAAAAGAAAAACTGCCCACTGATTCGTTAATCCGGGCGGCGGCATGGCGGGCGATCCCAGGATGAAGAATCCCAGCGGCCTGGTAGAGAAGGGTCTCCTCTGCAGTTGGGGACTAGGTGGCGCTGGTCCTCGATATCCAAGCGGGGCAAGACTCGCCCTCTCTCTCCCGCACCCCCATCCAATCCTGTTCCTAAACAGTATATACTCAAAAAGTACACTTAAGTTCGGCACACTTTTGAGTAAATATCAGTAGTATGCATTACGGACACACTTCCTGCCTTTGGGAGGGAGCGTTGTTACCATGGTTGTTCACTTCACGACTCACACCTTCTGCACATTTTGCTTTTTTTTTTTTTTTTTTGGTGGTTCCATTTGGTTTAAAACAATTTGAATTTTGGTTAAACTCTGCATATTTTCCATTTTTACCACTTTTTTTTTCGTTATTTGTGTTTGAGGTGTGAGCCGCGGAGTGAATGTGTGAGAATAAGATACGAATTTGCAGCCAAAAAAAATGCAAAAAAATGTGCAAACTAGAACAGAGAGTAAGAATCGAACATTTCAAACAGCCAAGCTGAACAAAAACGAGCTCCTTCAGTCATACAGCAGCGTTTCATAATCAATACTTTCATTTGGAAACATATCAGAAAACCTGTGGCAGGGGAAGGCCGCCCCCTACTGCCAGGCAGGTGAACTACAGGTGAGATGGCCTCCTGCCTGGTTCTCTTTGCAGCAGCTTTTGCTCATCAGTCATCAGCGTCGCTGTGTCAATAAACGTGCAGGAGCTTTGAGGCATAAAAGAAGAGATGGGAAATGACACATTAAAACAGGAACACAGCTTAAAGAGAAAATTAGCACATACAGATCAAACAGTGGAAGAAACACACGAGCGTTGGCAGGTGAGAGATTTATGTCAAATATCAGAATTTAAAAAAAAAAACCTCCCGGCGCCAGTGACCTTCCTCTGGCAGACGTGGGCCGCGGTGCACGACGGGAAGCCCGCGCACCGCTGACGACTCTCTCGCTGGACGCCCCCTCGGGTGCAGGAAGTCCTGCGCCGGCAGGAAGTGGTGTCACAAGCGAGCAGCAGAAGCGAACCCCCGCTGGGCGAGGGGCTTGATCACAGGAAGCATGGTGCGACTGCTGCTGGTCTCTCTGCTGGCTGTTCTGGGTAAGGAGGACCTTCCTCGTCAGGCCTTGTGTTAAAACTGTGTGTGTGTGTGTGTGTTTCTCTCCGAGACTCATCAACAGTTTGAAGACTGATTTCCATCTTACAGTTTTTGCTTTTTTTTTTTTATATCTTCAGTTAGTTCAATAAGAGTTTGAGAAAATGCACAAGTGCAAGAGGAAAAAGAATAAGAATAGAGGACGCAAAATAAGCGAGGAACAGAATGCAGAGAGTGTTTGGACTCATATTTCATCTGCGTATTCTTTGCGTGGACCTTCTAGTTCCTGGTGAGCTTAAGTGTAGTTTTACTCCATTTCGCTAAATTTCCTTGAGTCTGCTTCTTTAAAGTTCTCTCGTGGAAACCTCACCCGAAGGTGTGTGTCCTCAGAGCCGTTAGATCTACAGTTTGACGTCTTTCTTCATAAGTAAAAGTCTTATGATGGGCTGAAGTGTGAAGACGAAACGCTGCAGGAAACTCAGCATCTCCCAGATCAGCGTCGCTGAGGTGAAGCAACTTCCATCAGGACCCTGAATCACCCAGTTTGACAGTTTGAGGTTATTTTTTTTTGTCATTTCCAAAGGTGCAGCCAGACACACTCCTTCTTCTTTTTTTTTTAAATCAAACTTCTGAAGCTGAAATAAAAAAAAAACAAAACTATAATTCTTCCTTTGGGTTCAACAACGGAAGAGTAAAACACCAAAGACAAGAAGTGACAGGAGCGCGACCGCGGTCCTTCAAACCACCGGAATAGAATAATCAAGGAGAATAATTCTGGCCCCCAAAAAAACATCTTGATAAAATAAACATCAGGCACGTAAGGTGGGACTTCATTTTCATTTTTTTCAACCCAACCTGGAGTTCCTGCGCCTGTTTCGGGTCCTAACGCCTCTGTCAGATCAGGTCCCAATCCCAAAATCACAATCAGAGACAAGAATTTGCTTTAAAATAGCAAAATTAAAAACAATTTAATCACTCAAGTGTCAGAAAAAAACAGAAACAAAGCGTGTCTAGATAAACGCAGAAGAAGGAATCTTCTGTGGGTGGTCAGAGCCAAGCCAGCTGGGTGCTCCATGGCCCCCCCTGGTGGCTGGCTTTATTATAGGTGATAAACCCCACCTCCTCCATATCAGCGGATGGGTCTTGGGTCAAATTAAAAAATCAAAGTACTCCACATATCTTTTTTTTTTGCCTTAAAGATGGCATATCCTGGCCTATCCGGTTGCTTAGAGGAGGTGTGATGCTAACTTTCTATTGGCTGTTATATGACCAGAGGGATACGCGTTGTGTTTTGTACGTTTGTGTGTGTTTTTGAATCCGTGCCGTTTTATGAATTGGCAGCTCGCTCCTGCTAGCGGAGGCGCCTTGGGCCACCGCACTAAACGTATTGCCCCGGACCGAGTTGGGCGGGGCCGATACTGCGGCTCCATTTCCCGATCGAGAATCTGGCTCCAAATGAGACCGCCGATATTTTTGAGGCCCCAGTTTTTGCGCGCAGGAAGCCAAAACACCACGGGTGCCGAATGTATCGAAGGAAGTGGGGGCGGGTTGTCCAGATAGCGGCAAGTGTACCGCTGTGTCGGAAATGGCATACTTAACAGTACATACTCAAAAAGTATACTTAAGGTCAGCACACTTTTGAGTAAATATCAGTAGTACCAATAATTCGGACGTACTACTCAGAGCGCACGCGGCACCTCCTGCAGTTGGGAGGGAACGTTGTTACCATGGTTGTTACCATGGCGACCACTCCTACTGACGCAGCTGTGCACCGCTCCGCTCTTGGCCGTCCTACCTTAGCTAGCAAACATCGTCGCATTGCATTGTGGGGAGTTTCTGCTTAGCGAGTGTCCATCAGTCCATACTAACACATTTCTCCTGAATGAGTATGGATAGTGCGTACTAGTGTGTACATGCTCATGTTTCGGACGCACTAAAGAAATCTCACATACTGTTTTTGCATACTCGTTAGGGTGGAAGGATGGAATTTCGGACGCAGCGTCTAGCAAGACAATAAAACCGGAAGCTAACGTTAGCTACCTTTATTTTTGCCTGTAGAAGTCGACAAAAGCTCATTAAACATTAAAATCGCACTGTTTTTGCATACTCATTAGGGTGGAAGTATGGAATTTCGGACGCAGCCTATGATTTATGCTGTCTTAGCTCCCCCTAGTGGCCACAGTGGCCATTTCCGATGTCGTCAAAACAGCGCCGATAGTTTTCGGAGTCTCCGCGGTCGTGGAGTTAAACGCGTGGTTTGTCGTCTTGTCGTCAAAGTGAGTGTGTGAGCGTGCCGTCAGACGCAGCTCTTCTTCCCCCCCCAGGCGTGTGGCGGGCGGCCGGCGGCCACGGCGGCCGGAACATGCCGGGGCAGCCCCGCAACATCAGCGCCGACGACGGCGCCGTCCGGCGGCTGGTCCTCGACGCCGCCGCCCTCTTCAACAACCAGTCCAACGACGCCTTCCTCTTCAAGTCCTCCGCCGTTCTCAAAGCCCAGCGGCAGGTGCGACGCGGAGGGACGGGGGGGGGGCTTTCGAGAGGTCAGAGGTCAGGGGGAAGTGAGCGCCGCTGATGCCGGACGTGCGTGTGTGTGTGTGTGTTTCAGATTGTCAGGGGGCTTCGCTACCTGGTAGATCTGCAGATTTCCAGGACCATCTGCCGCAAACGAGAGAACAGCGACGACTTGTCCAAGTGCGACTTCCAGCCGGCGGGTCCGCTGCGCCAGGTGAGCCCGAGGTGGGCGGGGCTTCGCCGCCACGCGCCGTGTAGCGTTGGGATGCTGGCATGCTGCTCGTTTTAAGCCTTAGGAAACGCTGTACGACGATTAATCTAAGACGAATTTAAGCGCCGTTTGAAATTTATCAATAGACTGTTTATAAACCTCAGTGCAAACCTGAGTTCACCTAATTCAAGGTGAAACAGCTGCTTTCATCTGTATACTGCGCCTTTTACTTTTATTTCATTTACTTATTTGTGTCTCCTCCATATTTCTCCACTTCTGAACACATGCAAATATGCAATTGTGGCTTAATTTAAATTATTTATATCACCCCCTCCCCCCAATTCATCCACCATCCACTCATCCAACCATGTGCTTCACCATTGGACCTCATTGATACATGATAAAAATTATGATAGAAAGCATAGATGGTGTGTGTATGTGTGTGTGTGTGTGCGTGTGTTGATTAGTTGGTTCGTTTTTCCTGAACATGAACTGACCGGCTCACCTGATGTGGTTCTCCAGACGTTCCAGTGCCACTTTGAGGTTTGGGTGGTTCCCTGGAGAAAGCAAATGAAGACCCTGTTTTTTCGCTGCAAATCCTGAGGCCCACCTGCCCCCTAAAAATCCCCCCCGACCCCTCCGACTCTTCATCCAGCATCACGTCCTCCTCAGGGCGCCGCTGTCTCTCTCCTGCAAGACTGAACTCCGCCGTCGTCGGCCTTTCGGGCGCCGGACTCTGGACCGCGACGGCGCCGCGCTGCAGTCAGAGCCAAAGCCAGAGTGAGCTTCTCTCTGCTCGTTCACGGCAGCTGTGCGAATAAACACCAGAAATCAAGCTGGAAATATTCACCACCGACTTCTCGCGTCTGTCCATCATCAGCCAGGACCCAGTTTTTAGGGGAGTATGAACTAAAGTGCGCATTCCTCTCTGAACTTAACTAACGAGCTCCCCAGACTGGGTGGAGCACGGTTTCGGGGACATACAGTAAATAAAAACAAATGATATAGATATACACTTAGAAATTTGAACTTGAACCATACAATAATAAAGGGATATAAGTACTTTTCTATAATTGTATTGTAAATGGTTCTCATTGAAACTGAAATTTGCTTTGGAGAAACGCAACTAAAAAAGTTAATAAAATTAAACACACTGTTTGTCTCCCTCTAAAGCCCCCCCCCCCCCAACTCCCCTTTTCAACTATTCAGAGGTCCTTTAATATCCTAAAAACGTTATATATATTAATATTTTTTTCCACTTTAATCGAGCCAATCTTTTAAAACTTCTTTCGCCTGAAAAATGCATATTAAATTATGTTTTTGTGCTTTTAACCATCTAAAAGGCCGTAATGTTTACATACTGGCCTTACATCCGTTTAGCTTCCTATTTTTTTTTTAACCCTGTAAAAGGCCAGTGTGTGTACATAACGTCACAAATTATTGTAAAAAACAAACAAACAATAAAACAAATCTAAAGGGAGTATTTGCTTATTACTATTGAACTCTGGGATGGGTCAGTGAACATTGATTTTCATGGTGTTATTTTTTTTGAGTGTCAGAAAAAAACAAACATCATACTGAGTCTCAACCACAAAAGTCCTAAAAATCTTTTTTTCTTTTTTCCCCACATTAAGCCATTTAAGGCTAATTCAAGGGAACAGACGTCAATTCTAAAAAAATGTATAAAAAACTAATATCCTCTGGAAAAGATCAGCTACACTCATTCAACAAAAGGAAACAAAAAACAAACAAACTGAATGTCAGAAAATGTCCCCCTAAGATCTCTTAAGGGTTAAAAGAAAAAAACACAGCAAAAGTGCCCTTTAGTATATAAAACATACTAAAAAAGTGCCAAAATGTGGCGACTGCATCTCAGCTTTTTGAATTCTTTTTACGATTTTGCCATTACTTCTTTGTGAGGATGTGCTCAAAGGCCTGTAACGGACTCGAAATGTTCGGAGTGCGACTCGGGCTCCTTGGAGACGACAATACGATTCTGGGGCTCTTCAGAATGCAGAGTTTATTCAGGCTGCAGACCGACGGCGGAGCAAGAAGGAAACAGAGGAGCGGGGAGTTCAAGAGAAGGTGTCCCGCCTGCCGGGAAGGAGAAAGCCGAAAATACTCACATCAAAGACCGCTTTCAAAAAGACGGCAGGAACATTGACAGCAGACAGACGTGAATCTCGAGTTCGGCAGTGCAGATTTAAAAGGTTTAGTGCAAAAAAACCCAACAAAATAAACCCAATCAGACAAGAATCAAGACATGAGACATCACTTCTTGAACTAATCGCGCGATAATGAGCTTTTTGTTGTTGTTTTTTTTTTTTTTTTGCTACTTGCAGAATTCAGCTTCGACTGGGCAGCTCAGGATTTCTGGCATTTCTGCTTTAAGAGAGAAAAGCTCGCCTGTTAGGCAGCGTGGAGCCACGGCCGAGTCTCAGCCGAGTCTCAGCCGAGTCCCAGCCGGCCGAGTCGCTTGATGCCAGAGCCGATAAGATGCCTGCGTTTCATTATGCTGAAACTGCGTTTCTCTTTCAATACTGTAATTTCACTCTCCACACAGAAAGAAAGTGCTATCAACTCCTCAGTGAGTTGGTTCAAAAAAACAAAACAAAAAACAAAAACATTTTTGCCCCGTTTGCCATAAAAAGTGAACAATTTTTACGTCGGTCACAAACGCGGGAGCCAAACTTCCTCTTACTTTAGCAATTAGCTAGCTGGATGAAGACGCCGCCCGACTGCTGGAGATTTAATAATCACATTTCTTTAAAAAAAAAAAAAAAAAAAAAAAAAAAAAATCTAAATTCCCAGTCGAAGGCGTGTGTGTTTGCATTTGCTGCATCCCAAGCGGGCTGAAAACGTGTCGTTCATTTTGCCATTTGTCATAAAAGCAAAGAGTTGCTTCTCGTCGTGACGCAGAGTTAAGGGGGGGTAAAGAGGACTGGAAAATATTCAGATTTAAGAATCCGGAATCAGAATCTCAACTTTGAATGTGAAGAATTTGAGAAAAAAAAAAAAATAATACTCAAACCCCCACCCCCACAAAAAACTGATTAGAAAAATAGGATTAATTTAACAGATGGTAAATAAGTGCTGCAGCTGGATTTCATACCTAAACATAAAGCAATTAACTGTCTGATCACAACTTGAGGGCTGATGGAAAACAAATCACTCAGCTATTAAAGACAAAGTTGAATAAATGTCATTTTTGTGTGTGTGTGTGTGTTGTTGTTTTTTTTTTTTTAATTGTAATTATGACGCTAGATACAAAAGATAAAAACAAATTGCGTGTGAGCCCGGATTTAATTCAAATTTCCGTGTTAAATCAGTTTAGTGAAAAAAAAAAAAAAGTTAATTAGACTTCATTTTAGGCAGCTGAAAGTCGTCCATACGGCTGTCGGACCGAAGCGGAGTGAAGCGGCGGCTGCGTCCGAGCGTCCTCTAGGTGGCGCCGGATGACGAGGCCGCGAAGGTCATCCCTCAAAAATTTAGAGTCGGTCCATCAAAATAGTCGACGTACCTCTTCCAACGTACCGCCGTCCCCGCCGGCTTGCATCTCACCTCCCGCGCGCCACGGCGAGCGCCGTGTCACGATGCCGGCCGGACTTCCCGCCGATGCCCCGCCCCCACCCACCCTCCCCCACATCTGCGCGGCGTGGGCTCGTCAGACCTTCCTCAGGTCCAGCTTGGCCACGTACGGCGAGCGGAAGGAGCCCAGGTACAGGCTGCCGTCGTGCTCGTGGACCTCGCTGACGTAGGCCACCACCAGCCCGTTGGGGTCGTGGAAGCTGCGCGAGCAGACGCCGCCGTCGTGGAGCTCGGCCACCAGGCTGTAGCGCGGCACGAACTTCATCAGCACCTCCTGGCTGAAGATCTGGCGGCGGGCGGGAGCGGATGGGGCGCATGGAGGAAGGGAAAAATATGATAAGACGGCGAGTCACGACGGACTGAATGTTACATTAAACTCAATTAACTCGACATGTCTGGTCAACCCAGACGACCTGTTATTTGTGGTTTCTCGACTGAGGACGACTCCCAGAATGCATTTTGACACCGAGGCGGCCACTATTAACCGTGTTTGGCCGGCAAATGCGGTTTGTCTCGTTAGGTGTGACGCGTGAGGGGGCGTGGCAAGGCGCTGGTGTTTTAACCAGATGGAATTAGAATGGGGCTGCACTCTGATTGGCTGACCTCTAAGTGAGACCCCTCTCCCCTCTCCCCCCTCCCATCAGACTTCTGGTATTTCCCGGCGTCGCTTGTTACCTTGAAGATGAGTTTCTTGATCCAGGGTCGCTGGGACAGGAAGTCCAGCATGGAGAAGCCGGGGTTGGGCCGCACGGCCGACATGGCCACCCAGTAACCTCCCGTCGAGCTGGGTCGGATGTTGTCGGGGAAGCCCGGCAGGTTGTCGACGAACGTGTCCATCCCGCCTTTGTTTAAACCAGCCACGTGGACTCTGGTGCAGGAACACACACACGCACACACACACACGGATGGTTTATAGGTTAAGAACTGCAAACAGCCCGGAATGAAGTCTTTCACTTCCTGGCAGTGCGATTCGTCAGGTGTCATTTGACAGCAGCCTCAGATGCTACAACAACAACAACAACAACAACAACATCCACCACCAAAGCCTCCAACTTTAAACACGTCACTCCCTTACAAATCATCATTAACTACTATTGCGCATTTCACCATCATCCAACTTATCCTGCGTTCACTTTAACCGCTTTAAAAGTAGAATATGTACCAGCCAAACAAAACAACACAGATCTGCACCATTGAAAGTGTAGTTATTGAGTTGCTATAGCAACCTGATGATTGGTGTTTTATGACGGTGTGTTATAAATCCCGCTAACAACGCTGTGACGACTCAGCTGCAGCCGGCGGTTGAACGTCTGCAGCTCTCAGCTCCTCAACTTTACACCTTAACCACCTCTTCTTCTTCTTCTTCTTCTTCTTCTTCTTCTTCTTCTTCCTCCTGCGACGGTCCAGAGTCCCTCGCACAAACATCAAAAACATCATAAACGCCACCGGACTGCATCTCTCAGCATTTCGCCCCCAACGCCTCAACTCATCACGCTTTCCCTCCGATCTTCTGACCGGCTCGTACTGCTCACCACTCGGCCGGCGAGCTTCCGGCGCTCCCGTTTCAACCCGCCGCCTTCGCCGCTTCGCTCTCTCTCCGCGTTTCGCTCGTTTCCATTTCAAGGACGGAGGCGCCTTTTCTGCACATGCAGCCTTTGCCGGCGATGAAATACATCAAGATCCATTTTTATTTAGCACCTCCGTTTTTTTGGGGTTTTTTTTAAACAGTGCAACATTCACACTTCAGGGGAAACGCAGCACACCCCCCTCTCTCCCCCCGGCCTCCCACCGGCCCCCCATGCAGAAACAGTTGAGCTCAAACTGTCCTCATCACAGCAGCAAAGACGGAAATAAACCCAAGTAGATGAAACTAACACTACAACCACTCACCACACACACGCGGGCGCGCGCACACATATACACACACGCACAGCTCGTTTCTGTGGCAACAGAGAGCGCTCGCGCGGCTGACGTCGCGTCTTCAGAGAAGGTTTCATAACATCCATTTCATATCACACCGAACTGAACAGGACGGTTTTATCGTTACACATTTGTTAAAACACAATTTCTGTTTTTGCTAAAACATTTTTCCATAAATGCAGAAAAACTGAATCTAAAAAAACATTTTAAAAAGCAAAGCTCATCTGGGCACACATACTGAATTGCTTGGTTTATGCATTTGTTCATCATTGTTTTAAATGATTATCACTTTTGGAGGTACATAGGTATATTTAGGTGCTTTATCGGTTATCTATATGGTTTTTTGAATCATACAGAAATAAACATTAATCAGATTACATCCAACGTAGATATTGTCAGACTATAGGAAGAAAAATGATAACTTGTCACGGCATTAGTAGTTGCAGCAGTTGGTGCTTTTCTAGACTTGTGCTATAAATGAAAAATGCTAAGAATTTTTGTTGTTATGGGATTAAAAAAAACAAAAACTGGTTCATTGGTATCACATCGTTATGGAGGCGGGTCGGCCGTGGTACCTGCGAACCCGGGCCATGGTGGTCTCCGCCACCAGCACCGACTCCTCGTCGGGGAGCAGCTGGATGCCATTCGGGAATCGAAGGTTCTCCATGACGACCGTCAGCTCCCGGGTCTCCGTGTCGTACTCCAACACCCTGACAGGGAGGACAGCGCCGTTACTACACTGAGGACGCCTCACTGCCACCTGCCGCTGCTGCTGACCTTAAAATTTTGCAGCAACTGTGTTTATGTGACTCTCATATTCTCATACACAAGTGCTTTACATAGAACTGTATATATTTTCAAAAAATAGACAAGTTTTTGCTTTTTCTTCATTTCATCGTGTGGTAAATGTGGCAAAGTAACTGGACTGCACGGTTTTAACATAAAATACACAAAAACTGCAGCTGCTATGTGCCGCAACCGATTTATACATTGATGCATCAATCCAACGACAATTAAATGGCATTGATGCAAATTGTAAACATCTAACTACACTCACCGATCACATTATTAGGTACCTGCTCAACTGCTCGTCACTGCAAATTTCTTATCAGCCAATCACATGGCAGCATCTCAATGCATTTAGGCATGTAGACACGGTCGATAGGATGTCCCGAGCATCAGGATGGAGGAGAAAGGTGGTTTAAGTGTCTCTGAAGGCGTCATGGTTGCTGGTCTGAGTGTGTCAGCAGCTGCTGATCTACTGGGGTTCTCACACACAATTATCTCTAGGGTCCCACAAAGAGCATGGATCCAACGATTCAGGCTGGTGTGGT
>CAAKHG010042703.1:0-13028 GCA_901007715.1 Dactylopterus volitans | reverse complement strand
ATAATAATAATAATAATAATAATAATAATAATAATCAGCATGGCCATTCTACTTGTAATAGATTTTCCCAAACAGAAAGAGGCTGCCGGAAGTCGGGGAGACTTTTCCGGGACTTCAGTTTTCGGAATTTGACATAAGAAAGTTGAGAGGACTTGTAAAAAAAAAAATGACTTTCTCGAACTGCTACTGCCTGTTTCAGTCAGTAAAAAATGGAAACTTATCACTTGTTGAGTAGAAGTTGGTTGGGACCTCATTTGATTACTGCGGCTCCATTTCCTGGAGGATGCAAGTGTCCATATTGGGGGAGATTTTGGCTTCATATTGGCACAGTGGGAGGAAGTGAAGGCATGTTGTTCAGACTATATACAGTCTGTGGTATCAAGGGTGTTTACAGTACAGCTCTGTTAAGGCTAGATTTATGAATAATCTGTGATTTGCAGAAAAGTTCAATGCCAACATTTTTTTTTTTTTACAGTGTAGCTGTAAGAAAATGCAACAACAACAACAAAAAAACAAAACAAAACTGTGTGCGGCAGCCTGACGATGATGCAAACCATTAGCGGAGCCGCTGCGGCTCTGAGGCCGAGCACTTGTTAGATCTGGCGCACTTTTTTTTTTTTTTTTTTGTGTGTTTTTGTTGTTGTTGTTTTGTTCGTGCACCGACAGAGAAGAACCAGATTCGTTCGATCCGCGGAACGTGCCCTCGCGCGGGCGAGAAAAGGCGGTCTGCAGACAGACACAACAGCGACGGCGGCAGACCAGCCAGCGTTAGCGCGCGAGCGTACGCGCGCGCCTGCACGCGTGCGTGTGTGTTTGTGTGAGTCTGCTATATCTTCAAATGAGATCAGTGCTTATTGACTGAACTCTCTTATCTCTAATCTGTGGCGTAAATTGCCTCGGTTACCGCTTCTCTTCACACTCCCTTTCTTCCTGCGCGACTGACTCCCCTCTTTACGATCCCATCAGACGCAGCAGGCACAGATGCTATTTACTGGTGAGAGAGATGCCACGTGCGCGTGTGTGCGTGCGTGCGTGTGTGTGCGTGTGTGTGTGTGTTTTTGCGACAGAGGCAGTGGAATTGGTGGGTGACTGAACGCTTGGGTGGATGAGGGAGTGTCGCCCGCATTGCTTTTAAGCGCATCTCAAAAAAGAAAAAGAAAAAAGCTCGACCATTCATCCGCTGGTTTTTTTGTGAACAATCTCGTCGTGTGGCAAGTTTGTGACGTTGTCCAATGAAACACGCCCTAATCAAACACCGAGAAGATTACATTTCGAAAGGAGGTTTTTTATTTTTCTCTCGCTGTGTTCATGTGGACTGTGTGGGTGTTTTTTCTTAGCAGCCAGTGTCCCACATATCGCCTGACACGGGTTGGATGTAGCTGTTATAAAATATCATAACGTATTTTATGCTTCAATTACTTTGAAGCCAGAGATCTTTGAGTTAAAAAAAACAAACAAAAACATTTAACCAACCTTTGCAAACCGTGTTTAATGTGGTCATTTTGTGTGTCATTGGTATCAAATTTGAACTAGGTAAGGCAAATTACTGTGGTCCTGTTGTGTTTTCCGGTCCATAAAGCTTAATTATAGAGGTCATTGGCAAGCAGAACCCGTTCTACTTCAACGTGACCTGTATCACTCGCGCCACCACTGCTAGTTGCACTGATTCCGACTGATGGGGAAAAAAAAACAAAAAAACAAAACCAAAAGCACCACACATGCACTCCGGATAGCTGAAGAGCAGCTCTCGGTTGGGTTGGGGCGGCCTGGCCCCGGCGCTCGAAGCTACTTTAAGGGGGAAGAGCTGCGGCTGGTTGCCTGACTTACGACAAGACACGTGGACGAAACGTCTACAGAGGATACACAGACAGATATTTATACACATATTTCTGGGGGCAGTGGAGGCACGTCGTCCGTACTGCACGCGGCCTGCGCCGCGAACGCGTTATCGGGCCGACGTTATCGCTGCTGCGCGCGCGACCCGCCGCTCCCGCTTCGCGTCAAAGACCGAGATGAATTCCTTTAAGATCGCGCGCCGCCATTTCCTCGCCGGGCCGCATTTGTCGGCACCGCGGCGCGCACATGTGGCAGATGCGGGATTATTGCTTAGCATGTGCAGGATGTGAGGAGACCGTGAGGAATGTGTGGAAATGCTGCGGCTTTCTCCATTAAAGCGATTCAGCAGTAATGGGATATCTCCTGCCTCTGGCGCTACGCCAACAATCAATTGGCTCCAACACACTGCTGCCCATTCCGCAACGGCTGCCATAGCTCGCTCTCTCGCTCTCTCTCTCTCTCCGCACCCTGCTATACATCACTTCCTCCTGCATTCACGTGCGGTCATACATCATGCTCTTCCCCGTGCCGCCTGGCTTTTATTAGGCATCACTTCCTGGTAGGGCATTTTGTTGCAGTATTCACCCGTTTTTTTTTATTTATTTATTTATTTATTTTGTTGAACAGTCCCATGAAGTCAGACTTTAACTCAGCCCCACTCGTCGGCTCGCGTGGAGGCCGAAACGGCTGCGTCACCCTACTTAATAAATCCAGGCTGAAATTTGATGCTCAGCTGGGAAATCCGCCGAACGTCGCGGCTTTTAATGTACGCTGGAGGGGAATTAGCCGCAATCGGAAAATTGGCACAATGGGCAACTCAAAGAAGCCGAGTTACGGGCCGACAGCGTCAAGAGTAAAAAAACAAAACAAAAAAACAAACAAAAAAAACAAACAAATTGAGAAAGAGGAAGAATACGTTTGCTATTCCAGCTCTTTCCCAGTTCCGTTATTTTTTTTTCCCACTACAGACATTTCAATGTGAATACATTCAAGTAAACACACAGTAACAAAATTCTTTTTTTTTTCTTTACAAAATAAATACATCACATCCATAAATGACAACATGTACACTCTGTCAAGGGGAAGCAAATCTTGCATTTCAGGGTTACATTTGCCACCTGGAAGTATTTTGTTTTTACTTTTCCATGAAGAGGATGGAGATTTAGTGATTTCTTTTTTTTGTTGCTCTTTTTTTTTTGTTTTGTTTTGGTGTGGAAGGAAAGGGTCTCCTTCTTTTCTAGTAGGGAGTGAAGCGACTGCACCCTCCTCTGTAAAGGCTAGCCTGCAACATCAAAGATGAAAAAGCTTCAATCAGTATCCAATGTAGAACCTCGGTTTGTATTATTAGTATTAAAGAAAGCTTTAATACGAGCTTTAGCTTCTCTCTTTCCTCCAAAGAAACATTCCTCCCTTTTTCAGATTTTTGGGGGCATTTAGGGAAATTTGAATTTCTTTTTTTTATAAGTTCCTTTTTTATAGATTAAAAAAAAAAATCATCTTGGTGGATCTTCATATGACGTGAATGAGCACGGACCTGAATGCTGCGCGTGTCCAGCTAACCCTCGTCTTAATTTAGTGTGGCTACTTGCAGCCAGGAAGTTTTTTTTTTTAAAAAAAGCAACCATAACAGGTTGAGGTGGTTCATCAGACACCAATAAACGCTGTTCCTGGAGTGTTAATATCTCTGGGATGGAACAACATCTATCAAAACTGAAAGCTAAATGAACTTTTTAGAGCCCTCTTATTGATGGAAATATTAGCACAATATTTTGTGGGTTTTGGATGACATCAGTGATTCTACCATCTGCAACAGTTTTCGGCTTCTGGTCATGAAATTTTCATTGCAATTTAACTAGCCCCCAAAACTACCACTTGGCATTAAGCGTGCCAAATATTTCCTCCATAAAAAGGCTCTCCAAACCAAACGAATAATAACACAAATGCTGATATCTTAACTGTCTACACAGAGCAGCCAGGCAATGTCATTATCTCCCTCGAAAACTGTATGGCTTCCAAATTCTAGCTGTATAGAGTCTAAAGGAAAACTGGATCTTCATCATTTTCCAGGCTGCAGGTGCCGAGGTTGTGTTTAGATTAACCACATCACCACACAAGAACAGCGTTAATCAACAACTCTACCTATCTAAACCTAAATACATACAATTATTATTTTTTTCTAAATCAACACCAACCTTGCTTTAGCTCAAGGTGGAGCAAAGATGGAGGTCATGGTAACCAAACTCTGGTTTAGGTGCTGATAATGATCAGTTAGACCCACATGTTGATACAGCAACGCTGAGGACTCCAGCAAGAACTTAACATGGCTAAATGTTTGTGCCTGGCAGCAGTCCCACAAACCCTTGCGTGTGGATATCTGGGGCGGACTTCCCCCAGACTGTCTAACCCTGTCTACACCAAATACTCCACATGGCAAGTTTGGCATGACCTCTAAGAATGATTCCATTGAAAACCTGGATCAGGAACCAGAAGAGTAAATTGTGGGCACCATAACCCGCATAAGGTCCTGCCTTAACCCGATCCTAACATGATTACGTCATTCTTACCTAAGGCAGCTCTGACAATTCTAGTTTGCTCGTTTTTTTTTTTTTTTGAAGGGGAGGAGGGAAGGTGGGGTTTCCAGTTAAGTATGTGAGGCATGATCGAGTTTATTGACGGTTTTTGTTCGGGGCTTTGGCTCCAAAGTGGGAGTTCTGGGGGGGAAAAAAAGGGAGGAGTAATTTGGAGGAAAAGGAGAAGAAAGTGTCGAGTAATAAGGAGGAAAACACAGGCCACTGTTTTAATGAAGTAAATGAAGAGGAAATAATGGTCGTAATTAATGAAGGCTTTTAGCTAGCAGCTGCACTAGGGGAGGTTTGGGGGCGGGGGAGTTTTGGGGGGCACACATTGGGGGAGGTGGCGAGGCTTTCCATTTCCATCACCACACACGCGTGTCAGTGCTCAGCATCAATCCTGATTCTTCTGGAATCCAAAATGCCGCACCAAGTGGCAGCTTCGGCTGCAGCCGGTTTGTTGCCATGAACTTAATCTCCCTCCTTCTTCGTTTCCTTCTTCTATGTATTTTTTTTTTTTCTCTTTCTACCTTAATCTCCCACGTCACGTCGAGGCATGTACGAGATGGCCGTTAATCTTTGGAGGAAGGCTCTACCCACACCCCTGAAAGAGAAACAAATGGTCCTTTCTCTTTCCTCCATCTTCTGGGGTGTTTCTTTCTTTTGAAAGACCATTTTCATCTTTGATGTTAGCTGCAAAGCTAGCTAAAAACAAACATTAACCATTCGACTGTCTCCCGGTGCCAAATTTGATGAGACTGTTTACCGCGCCGACGAGTGCTCAGTCTCAGCTGGATTTCAAGCAAAAAGCTTCAGGCCAATGGATTTGAATGGGGAGTTTTAGAATATGGCAATGTCCCTTATTCATTTACTGAAGTGGCAAAGATTCACCTTAAACAATATAATGGGTCTCAGAGGGATAAAACACAGTTTGTTGGAAGAACAAGTGGTAGAACAGAAAAGGCTCTTTTGTTAAGAGGAGCATTTACCACGTTTTTTTTTTTTTCATGTGACGGTCCAATCAGTGTTGATGGTAAATGTGGCCAACTGAAGCGTCAAATTCCTCAGTGTGTGATAGATTGACTGTGAAATGGCTGCAGAGTCTGTTTCTCTTCCTTAAAGCGGCAACAGAAAAGACTTTTGCTTTAACTTATAATTATACAGCAAATGTTTCTGGCTGGTCTCGGTTTCCATGTAGCTGCCGCATCATTTTCCGGCCACTGGTGGTGGCAATCAGCGCTGTTGGAGTTCCGGAACCCGCACTAAATTAAGTTCTGCAGACTTGCCTAAACGCTGATGATGTCATTGCTCTACCGCTGTTACTTTGTGTAATCAACAATTACTCTGTAGCCTTTAGAAGACGATACGTTTAAGCAAAAAATTTGTCTACTGTCACACAGACAAGAGTGATGTCGCTTGGGTTTTGCTGCCAGAGGCCTGCATTCATTGCGCCTTGGCATGCACGTTTGTGCGGCAGGACCAGAACTGCGGAACCCAGCTCCCTCAAGCCGGCGTCGCACACGCTGAGGAACTCGCTGCCCCACGCTTGACGACATTTGCCACCGACGCCGTCTGGGCGCATCCATGAAAAGCGCAGCCGTGCCCCTTTAAAGATCTCCGAGCAAATGCCAGCGAATGTTTTCTCATCTAGCGCAAAACTGCTGCGAGCTGAGGTGTCTCTCGAACATGGGTCAAAAATCCATGAATCCGAGTGCTGCGCTGTCGTGCGCTTCCCGGAGACGACACTGTCAGCACGCAGCACCGGCGCTCGGCAAATATGATACCTCGCACGGTCTGGAAACGAGAATCAGCGGCTAAGAGACGGGAAACACACTCACCATAGTGCCAACGCTGTATGTGGCTGCAGGACCAATCGTATGGTGATATGGGTCTGCTGTTGCATAGACTCTGCCATAGCTGCGGAGGGGGAAAGCAGGCAAAATTAATGTGGCATCACAGGGGGAGAAAACACGGCCGCCTCGCCGAGCCATTCGGCAGACACATGCGGCTAAACACGGCTTCTGTGGACATATTGAAAATATCAGGACGTGCATTTATCAGCCTTGGCAGCATTGCTCCAGAGAACCGTGCAGCACATTTTATTAGGATTTAAATCATTCCTACCTCAGATTTGATTTAGACACATGATTTAGAAAACTCTGCTCCATGACTACAATACTAATTAAGGAATGATTTACGCCCGCTGCCCATCATTTGGCCACAACATGAAGGCAGGCCTGGATCACATCCCTGAGGGACCTGGGATGAAATTTGTGTCTCTCATAACCTATAAGTACCCTTCAGGTACACACATGGCCGGATTATTACACTTTGCCCAGAGCAGGAGAAATCCATCCAGACAGAGGAACGCTAGCAGGTTGGCTGCATGTGAGTTCGCTTGTGGTGTTTTAAAAATTCATGAGGGATTATGCATTAAGGAATATGACTTAATCTAATGAAATATTAAAGGTGATAACATTAGATTCTGATACTGGGACAAGATGGCCATGATAAGGGCCACAAGCCTCCACACATTGCTCGCACACATGGGCCGTAAACAAGAGGTGGATGGGAGGCGCCGCGACGTCACCCGTTGGTCTGCGCTCTCCCGTTTGAGGCCTCGATTTTGGCATTTGCACTGTCGCCATCTTGGTTTCTGGGCCACTGGAGAGCGAGGAGTGGGTCTGACTGACACACAACCCTGAAGCGTACTCATCTGTTTTCTGAAAATGGCGACGGGATTTGCGAAATGACCACCACGCTACGCCGAAGAAGGCTGGGGACCGAGAGCCTAAAGCTCCATCCACGTCTTTCATGCAATCACCGGTAACACGATAAAGTTGCTCTTTACACGACAAGTGTTTGTGGTTTTTGCTCGAATGGAGGGGCACAGCCTTTCAGACTCACTGTAATTGTTCTCCTCGAGATTTGTTAGCATATTACTGCCCTTTATTGTTTCTTGTGGGGTCACTTTTAACCTCCTTCGAGGACAGATGGAGATCATCCATGCGTGGCCTGTGGTTCTGGTCCTGGTGCCATATTTTGCCCATGTGGGCTCTACAAGATTAAAGTATGCCAAAGCTCTGTAAGATCTGCTTTAGTGGTGCCCATTACCATATTTGCAATTAAATAACTGATCTGAAGCTGGGACATCGGCCACTCTGCCCGGTTGGTGATCCAGTCTTTTTCTAGGATCATGCACCTATAACCAATTTTATGGCCTCATACAGTTCTAAGTGCAGTTTTAGGTGGAGTGAGCAAATCAGTTTTAGTGTGATCCATACACATTTGAAAAAGGTAGATTTCCTTAATCTAGATTTAGATTGAGTTTTCATGATTTCCAGTTCTGTAAAAAATACATCTTGCATTCACCAGCTGCTTGGGCTCTCCTAACAGGTTGGACTCTAAAGGAGGTTTTGGTTTATGAGGCAGTAGATCCACATTCTGACATTTGGACATGTTGCCCAAACATAAAACTATATGGATTCTTTGAGGCGGAACAAATCAAAGGGGACTTTAATCAGTTGGGAAATTGTTAAATGTTTCTTCTGTTTCCCCAACTCCAACCACCGGACATAAACCTCGTGGCGGTTGGCCGTGATTGAGTGGGTCTGATAATGGATGAGGAGTGCCAACTAGCTACAAACGAGTGTGCGGGAGACATGTGAGGCGTTGGGTCGTCGATTTTAACTGTGGTCCCGAGGAGCGATCTATAATCATTTCCCTTCTTCACCTGCTCTCGGGGAAGAGGCCTGTGGGATGTAAATGCGGCCGGCGTCTCGCTATAAAACGTACGCTGTAAAGCTGAGAGCATGTGATTTGTTTTAGCGCTTGCAATTTATGAGAGGGATAAGAGGACAGAAATGGGAGGAGTGATAAGAGTAGTAGGGAGCGAAAATAAGATCACGGAGGAGGAAATGATCCTTTGGGGGAAGGGGAAACCGCGATGGAAGGTAAAGGGGGGAAAAAAAAGGACATGGGTTAGAAAAGCGAACAAGTGCTTTGGATGAAGAAAGTTGAAACAGACAGAACACGGGGGGGGTGGTGGAATAACGAAGGGCAGACTTTTCGAGGGAGGACTGAGGGCGTCCCATGACTTCCCTCTTGCTGCGATCTCTTCTTCTTCACCTCCACGTTTCTCCTCCGGCTTCCCGCTCGTCGCCAACTCCCTCCGTATTTCCCTCTCTGAATTATTTCCAGTCTTTTCACCGGCACTGGCTCGGAACTAATCCCCTCTCCCAGAGCCCATCTCTGCTCTCAACCCCCCCACCTCCACTTCCATCCCTCCTTCTCTTGATGCCACCAGACTGCTTTATTTAGATTCCTCTTTTACTGTCTTGTTTATTTATTTTCTTCTAAAAGTGAAGGGAAGCCGACATAGGTCTGGAGGGCAAAGATAAGACGCGGCGCCGCTAAACTACTTTGTCTTGCAATATGTGTCACAGAGAAGGGCCTAAAGAAAGGATGGGAGCGGGGCGGGTGGGGGGATATGGCGGGTAAAAGAGAGGAAGTTTGGGAAAGTGAGGGGCTGCAAATAATGATTATTTCCAACGCTGATTAATTTCTGTTTCTGATTAAATTTTTTTTCCTTTCAAACAGTTTGCGTCGTAACTCGCACACGGATTTCTGGGATCGGCGTGGCTCTGTCTGAGGTTATGGCCGACAAGGTCCCGGAATAAACACAAATAAATGGCCCATAAATGTGCCTCAAACTCGGAGACTAATCTCCTTCGGTGTGGATCAGTGGGCATCCAACGAGGTTGTGTGTTCGTGTGGTTGCACTGGGACTTTGTGATGGATGAACACTGATTCCAAAAAAAGTTGGTATGTTGGGTCTAAAATCTAAAAAGAACCTTAATTCAATTGCTGTAACACTTGAGCAGAGCGTGTCGCCGTCGCCTGACTGGAATAAGCAAGGACGTCCCCGGAAAAGACATAAACCTGCATGGAGCAGGTTTATATTCAGCATGAATGATGAGCAGCTTAGACGTGACATGGACAATAACACCCGCCCCGCACTGATCGCCAATGATGGCTTTTGAACTTTGACCTGATAACAATCTGGACGTTCCTTTTTCTTTTTGGGTCGGAAATACGGACTCAGACTTTTAAACTTGTCTCAGTCTGTCGCATATGAGCTCAGAAAACTAAATAAACTAAAATAATTAGAAAAAAAAAAACGTTTTAACTTAAAAAGTGTTTTACTTTTCAAGAATAACTTTTACTGCTATGTGTTATTAATATTCTCTGCAAAAGGTCCTCTCAATGTGGCAAAACCAGAAAAAAATAATGTGAAATCGATGTAAATGTACTGTTATGTATTTCTGAAATGGAAAATTAAATGCTTTGAGATGCTTTCGTTTTTTTTTTTAAATTATCAATACACCCGGAAGATTTAATGACTTAATGTACAAACACAGGGAATCTGCTTGATGATGGACTTAAATGATGAACTAATGAGCACTATTCTTTTGATTATGAATAGGAATGAGGGCAAAAGAGGGCAAAAAAAAAAAAAAAAATCAAAACGAGAGGTGTCCCTCATATTTTGGTCATCCCAATCACAAATTACAGGCCTAGAAAAAGAAGGATTTCATAATCAATACTGGTTTTAACGTTATCGCATGCATGGACATGCTAGAATCTCATCTTTTTCTCATTAAAAGAAGATAAAATGTTGTTTAAGTGCTATTTTAAGGACGAATCTGATGGTCAGTCCTGATGGTGCTCTGTGTGTGTGTGTGTTTATATACAGGCTCTAGGCCCACCCACTCTGTGTAAGACCTCTTATCCCACAACAAATAACGGCGTCCCCTCACCCGCTGCCCCGCGTCCTCTCGGCCCCGACGCCCTGCCCGGACGTCCCTTTAAATCCGGAGTGTTTAAAAAATAGAACACAAGAGACGCCGCGTAGAAGATGAAACACGGATGCGATACACATCAGCCGGGGTGGGGAGGGGGGGGGAATAATGCGCCAGCCAGCCAGCCAGCCAGCGAGAGAGCGAGCGAGCGAGCGAGCGTGTGAGAGGAGGAAAAGAAAGAGAATTCAATAAGTCTTGCGGAGGTAGACGTGCCCCCTCACCTGCTCGGCTCTCCTCCTCTGCTCTGTTCATAACTCTCCCGAGCCGCCACTCGCTCCTCGCCACTCGCTCCTCGCCTCTGATGAATCTTACATTATCGGAGGCCTACAGGCTCCTGCTGTGGCCGTTTCTTATCTGGCCTGACATGCTCTATCTCCCTAAGATTAGCTCCCCCGAGCACCCACCCACACACACACACACGCACACACACACACACACACCCTCGCACACACTCACAAAACGCAGCTATCTTTAGGCTTAATGCCGGTATCGCGCGCTGTTTAGATGGCGCAGCCCGTGTGCCGCGCGATCGGGACTGAGGGGACGACATCAAAGCTGCCTCCAGATTGACGACTGACAGCAACAGATTAGAGCAAAAATTGAGTCGTAAAGAATCCCGACGCAGAACAAAAGCGCAGAGGTTTTCGGCGAAGTGACACATAATTATTAGAGAGGAGTGTTTTACTGTTTTTATGCAACTCGCAAGGACTGGTGCAAGGGTATTGGAACTTCAGTACTCACAAAATACTCATTTGATAGCCGCTCCTTTTCATATATACTGAGACTAAAGCTATATATATATATATATATATATATATATATATTCATATGTGATATGATTGGCTGCATTACTTCCAAAGGGTCCAGTGGTTTTCTATTATGTTTGAACTAAAACACCAGACATGTGTCACTGCTGTCCCGCGACACGAAAATAGCTGGCGTCCCGTGACTATGTGAACCCGGCGTGCAGCTGTGGACACTCGAGGCGAGATAGGATGTGTCATTTTTGCATGTAGGTTTAAGTAGAGTAAGAAATTGTTATGAAAAGAGAACATAAAGGAGATTAAAAAAAAACAAAACAAAACATGGGGAGACGTCAGAAGGTACGAAAAACCATCGAGTTGCTCGAGCTGCAAAAAAAAAAATCACGGCCTGTTTAAGACAATAAAATGAAAATCTTTTTGCACGTTTTGTTGATATTTAAATTTGTTCACAAGTGTAAAATGTATATTTATTTCATTATTCAATAATACCATTTTTTTTATTTGACTGTCTGTGAAATGCTTTAACTGTCATTTCTATTGCATCATCTAATACTATCTTTTATGTGTTGGCACAATCCACCTTTGTAATCAGTATATTATTAATATGTAATTTGAATTTCCTTTCAGTGTAAAAGTCCTTGTTTTTCTGCTTATAATGGGCCATCATTGTTGTTATTTTTAAATCACATTCCTAAATTCATTAAGTTCCGTATCCGCTGCAGATTTCATTTACATGGGCGGTTTTTTTTTTTCCCCCTTTTGATCATCTGTTCAGACGCCAACCATAAGCGGAAAGGCCTTCGTCTCATACTCTCGTGCATTTAACACCGGCGCTGAGGAAGCTGCGTTTTCCCACTAACGTCTCTCTACTTCTCAACAGGATATGGATGCAAAAGCTCCTCGGCTGAATTTCCCCGAACACGTTGCAGGGCTGGAACACGGCGCTCAGGAGGAACTCATCGCGGCCTGGTGGGAAACGTTTCTCTAACGCACTGGCATCGGCGCTCTTGTGTCACCCGGACGACCAGAATGATATTGTCGTGCAGTTTTCGCTGTAGTTCGGGAAACGGGGTGGAGCCTGGGCGACGGGGAACTCATGAACGATTTAGGGAATGTCTGGAGATTTCCTCCTGGAGACATGACATGGACCTTGGCATGTGCTCTGCAGAGTTGTGTAAAGGTGCTGCCATCATGCTCCATCAGCTCTACCCACAATGCCGCAGCCTGCTCATAAGCAAGCTTTAGGCTTTTAACCTGTTTTAGTGGCTGAGATCACAACAGCCGTTTCTTTTTTTGATTGAACTGAGCATCAAAATGTTACTGCACATCTCTTATAGTTGCTTTTTTCCCCTTATTTTTTTATTATTTTGCCATGCGCACAATCAAGTTAAGGATGCGTCTTTAAGCGATGCCGCCCGAAGGGAAACGGAGGCCAACGTACCTGTCACTGTATGCGGCTGCAGCAGTGGCAGCTGGCTGGGCATATCTGTACGCTGCATATCCTCCCTGAAGACACACACATACACATACACATACACACACACACACACACACACACACACACACACACACACACACACACACACGCGCACAGGAGTAAATTTTACTTTAAAAAGTGTCTTCACATGAAGCTCCGGCTCAAACGTGAAAGACGCCACTCACGGCGTTGCTCTGTTGACTGAGCGGTGAACAAATGCAAAAAAAGGTGTCGACTTACATAAATTTCTGCACCATAAAAGCCGTCCTGGTAGACCACACTGTTGAGGGAGGACATGGGACATTCAGCATTTTTTACAGTGATATTTTGCCTTAAAGAAAGAATTAGGAATCACGCTGATTATTTAAATCTTTCTTCCTCTTCCACCATTTTTTCCCCCACACTTAAAGCTACAAAAATCGTCCAGCTTTGGAAAAGCCTTGATTTACCAATTCAAAGTTTTTAACAACTTTTAACCTTTTTTTTTTTTTTTTTGGTATATTTTTTGATGCTTATTTTT
>CAAKHG010042702.1:0-13780 GCA_901007715.1 Dactylopterus volitans | reverse complement strand
GTCATCTGAGCACTTTGGCCTGCGTTGCCGTGGTGATCTGTCTCAGCTAATCACCATGTTGGACAAAGAGCTGGTTTCTCGTGTATGACAGATGAAGGCGGTTCCTCCACTGGCGCGTGGCAGCGGTGGCGGTGGCGGCGCGGTGGCGGCGCGGCGTCGGCGTCCCTCTGGGTCGTGTTTTGTCGCGGGCTCTCCGGGGAGCAGCTGTCGGGGTGAAGCTGACAGACAGATGCGCGTCGTCACCTTCATACCATCCTCCCCACACGCCCGTCGTCACTTTAAAGCGCCTCCTGGCTGAGTTCGCCTTCAAAACGCCGCCTTCCATCTCAGATAAATATCATCTATCCATGTAAAATGGCTCCGCCGCAGACGCCGGAGGCTACAAATTGCAGATGCTTCTTTTTTATTTTCCTCCGAGGGATCAAACTGCCCACTCAGATCCTTTCATGTATTTGGGATTGAGGAGTCTCTGCAGTCTATTGCGTTTGTCTGTTTGCAAACATCAAGCTGGGACTGTCAGCGTGTCGGGTTATATTCAAAGTGTTTGGAGCAGCGCTGGCGGAAGGTTTTCATTGGCCAGCTTAAGCGGGGCGCTCACGAAGATCCTCCATATTATAAATGATCCTCATTCGCAGCTCGGCCGGCGGCTGAAACGTGATCCCTCGAATCTCACGCCGCTTAGCCGGAGTAGCTTTTTAATTTCACAGTTAAAAAAAATGAAAGAGATGCCACACAGCTGCCACCGAAGAAGGAAGGAAGACGCCAGCGTTGGTCTTCACGCGGCCGCAGCAACGGCAGCAGCGGCGGCGGCGGCGGCGGCGATGGCAGCGAAAACCGAAGACTTATGACGTGACTTTAAAGGGGCGGTCAAGCTTCAGTTCGGTTTTCTCTTAATCAAAGATCATGGGGACCAGACAAAACCAGAAGAAGCTCCTGAAGAGCGCCAGACTGAGGGTGGGCGGAGCCATCTGCCTCAACAGGTTAGAGAGGGCAGAAGACGGAGGGCGGACGGGGGTCCGGGGGGGGCAAAGACATGAGCGATTTAATCTGATTTCCTCAGCAGAAACCAGCCTGCTTCAGTCAAAGAGATGAAGGTGTTCCTCATCATCATCATCATCACCGTCTGCAGCGCCGCGGCGGCTGCCTGGTGGGTCTCCACAGACGCCGCCCTCAGGAGAACACTCAGGCACTTTGAGCGATCCGGGCTGGAGTGCATCGGTTTGACGCGCGAGCCTCTGGGCGCCCTGAAGGACCCCACAAAGGGGAAGCAATTACTCATTGTTAGCATAAAGCAAAGCGCGCTGCTCTCGCCGCTCGCCGGCCATCAGCGGCTCTCCTGGTAACGGCCGCTCTCTCAGCCTTTTGGTCGCCACAGGCAACCGCGATGAAAACGAGGGGCTGCGGGAACAAAGTACTCCAGCCTCAGTGGGAACTCGCCTGTTTTTTAAGAATCTGACGGCGCTCGTCTTTTTTCTGGCGTTTGATGTTCTCCACCTCCGTCTGCCTTCACCCTTTTTTCACTTGTTGGTTTCGGCTCTCAGAAGGCGCACGGCGGAAAGAAAACAAACCCGTCTGTTTGCAGGCTCTCTGCTCCCGACCTCCTTTTCTTTGGACGGGCAGCTGTGCGGGAGGAAATGCACTTAGAAGATTAGGCTGCGTTTCTTTCTGTTTTCCACGTCTGTCGAGTTTCCAGGCGCTAAAAAAAAAACCTCCGCCGCATCAGACTGATGCTGTTTGATGTCTTAGCGTCTCTTTTCTTTGTTTCTTTCTCAGCTGCTGCCGGTTCTGATCAGCACGCGGGTACCGCGCGGCGAGCGTCGGGTGTCGCAGAGCCGCGCCGCCTCGGAGGCATCCCGCAATCCGACGTTTGAGCCTCTGAAAAGGTCTGAATTCGGGAAATGCCTAAAGGTGCCCCGGCCGCCGCGTGCGCTCATCACCGGGCCGGCGGACGGCGCCGTGACAAACGTCCTTGGTCCCGGGCTTGAATGTAGAACACTGAGAGAGAACCCAGATGAGTCTGGATCACAGCGGCCGATGCCGGCTGTATTTCATTACGGCGCCGGACTCAGACACGGCGAGCGCTGTTAAACGTTGCCCGGGAGACGCCGGACTCCAATGTGGTCCAGTTTTAGTTGCCAATCAGTCCAATCAGGGGACCTCAGGGTCGAGCGGCGGAATCTGAATCTCACCTGTCGCGTCGCCAGCTAGCTCATCATCATTGGACACATCACATGGTCGTCTCTCTGTCTCTGTCTGTCTCACTTTCTCCGTCTGTCTGTCTCTCTCTCTGAGATAATTACTCGAGCTGTTCAATCGTGGCAAATTAACACCTGGCGAGTGATCAATCTTTTTTGGAGGTTAATTGCTCCCTCATTACTTTTAGATAGATCAAAGCATCCTTGTGTGATTTGTGTGTTGACGGTCGGACGAACCGACAGGTGAAGTAAATGCGACGGGCGGCCCAGCAGCTTCACTGCTGTTCACGCTGTGGAGCTGCGGGGGTTCGCTGCCGCCGCCGCCGCCGCCGCCGCCGCCGCCGCCTCTGATGAGGCGCTCAGCCAGAGGTGGCGAGGGTCAGACGGGCCTCCCAGGTGTGTTTCCATTGACTGTATCCGGAGCAGTTGAGGCTCCTAACCCTACAACCAGGCGGGCCGGCGCTGCGCCCTGAGAAGTAGGTCGGGTGTAACGAGTCTTACACAACAGAGTCCTCAGCGGTAAATCCTGTCCTGATAGAAGACGGGACGGAGAGTCAGAAAAATGGGCTTGTGCTCGTCCTTTTGTGCTCGACTGCATAAGACGGAGATTTGTCTTTTTTTTATTTAACGTGGAGCTGCTGGAGAACAAAGCAGCAGCAGCAGCTTTCAAATCGCCGTCCGTCCTCCTCCGTCTTCTTCTCTCGCATCACCAGACGCGACAAAAAGGGAGGCGGGTTGCAAACAAAAGGGCCGAGGCTTCATGGGCCAGAACGGAGGCGAAGGGGCTAATGAGCATGTTAGCAGCCGCGAGAGGACGGCGTTGGAGTGGGTTTTTTGCTGAAAAAAACAAAACAATAAAAAGAGTTGCTGCTTCACACACTGACGTCTCCTTGCAGCCGCCTGGGTCGCGGCTGTTTCTGGTCCCGCGAGGTCAGTTGGTGTCAGCGTATCACAAGCGTCTCCCATCCGCAAGGCTCCTTCAGTTCTCGGTGGTCGGCGGCGGGGCCCCAGGTGTTGAGCCTCTCGCGGGACCTTGAGAGTCTTTGAGGTCAGCTGAGAGTCAGTGACGACCCCTCACCCCACACCGTCCCATGAGCCATGCGGGTCAGAAGCTCAGGTTAGACCTGAAGAAGCCTGAGACGTCCAAAATAAGCTGGCTTATGGTTCACGTTTGGGTGGGTTTTCATGAGCGCTGCCATTGTTGTCGCTGTTCTTTTCGCGACTGCGAGGCTCCTTCCAAGCTTCTCCCACACTGACTTCGCCACCTCTGCACGTCTGCTGCACACTTCTCTCTCGGGCATGGTGCGATCATCTCGGCGTGTCACGGCGGCGCGGAACGTCAAAACGTGAGGGCGCTCTGTTTGTTCCCCCCGTAAATGCTCCTCATTAAGGAGCCGATCGCGGCGCGCTGCTAAGCCTTCATCATGTACCGTGACATGAACTGTGAGCGGAGCTGCGGAGCGTTGCGGCGTGGAGCTGCTGCGGCGTGGAGCTGCTGCTTACCCACCTCCTCATGCTGCACTGAGCTCATGGCTGGAGTCAAACTGCCTGGATACACAGTTTACTTTCTAAATGAAATTCCATGTTGTCTATTTCCACATTGGTTTTTTTCCTCTTGTTGGAGGTTTGAGCTTTGCGGTGCAGAGGAGCGCTTCCACACTCGGCGGCTACGAGGAGGAACCTTCTCGTCAAAAAAAAAATCAGGGTTGAGCCATGAGCCCGCGGACCCAGCAGACATGACTCAGGTTTGAGCCAATCGCGCACCAGGACGTGTCAGGGCGACGCCTCCGGCGCAGAAACGCTCGGAGTGAACTTCACTGGTAGTTTCACAAATTTCACTGATTTCCAAGAGGGAGACGAGTTCTAATCTGATCCAGTGAGGTGTTTTTGTGGATACAGCATGTTCCATGTCAGTGTTCCATAAAAATCCACCATGATGACAAACGGATTCAGCAGCTCGCCAACAAGCAAGGCTTCCACACCCCGACGAGACCATGGAATATTTAATTTAATGTCATCATGTCACTGATAGCAACCGGTTCAACTTTGCCTCATAGCAACAATTCTATCCTGCCCCATAGCAACCAGTCCAGCTCCTCATAGCAACCGGCTCAAGTTGACCTTACAGTGATCAACCAGCTGACCCCTCGTAGGAACAAGTCCAACTCCCCATAGCAGCAGTTCAAACCTGCCATCCAGCAACCGGTTCAAACCAGTCTCAGAGTCGCCAGTTCTTCCTCACACCAGCCAGTCCAACCTCAACCAGTTCAACTGTGCCTCCTCATGCGAGCCAGTTCAGACCTGCCTCTGACCGCGCGGCAGCTCCTTGCTAACAGTTGCCTTCAGCAGCTTCGAGGTCGTCTGAGAGCAAAGTCATTGACTGAAATCCCCCTCGGACCGTTTGAGTCCAGACATCCGGGAGGCGCTCAACTGCCGCTGAGGCCAGAACGCACAGCGGGGGTTTGACTCAGCGAAGGGGTCCGACAAGGGCCAAAGGTTCACCCACAACCGCGACCAGAACCACCGGAGCTGATGCAAAGGCAGAGAGGGCGGAGCTCGGGAGACCACCGGTGTCCACGGACAGAGAGTCCGGCGGCAGATGCAAGCAGGCAGGCGGGAACCGAAATCCATAAACGGGAACGCAACTGCCGATAAAACTGGGACTGAGCCGGCAGGGGAGTCAGACGCACAAACGCTGGAAGCAAAACAACCTGGACTTTTTTTTTTTTTATTAAAAAAAACAGGGAGGAGGAGGCCAACAAGAAACTAAAAAAAAACAAAGAGGCAAGATGAGGAGCTCAAGCTTTTATTTTGGACCCCAGAGCAGAAGCGTAAAATGCCGCGGGGCTCGGATTTCCGCCCCTGGAGTCCTGCAGATGACGACGGGCGGACGTGCAGACGCCGCCCCGCGTTTGGAGAGGCAAAGAACCCGAAGAACGTCGCCGCTCAGGTTCCACCGGGGGGCTCGTGTGTGAGTTAATGACCAGTTTTATCAGGCGGAGGAGTTGAACTTTCATTCGTGTTTTCATCGTAGCGATCAGATATCAGCCCCCGCGAGACAGGAGCATCACTCGGTGCATCTGGTTTGATTGTGTGTGTGTGTGCGTGGGTGTGTGTGTGCGTGGGTGTGTGTGTGCGTGGGCGTGTGTGTGCGTGGGCGTGTGTGTGTGTGGGTGTGTGTGCGTGGGAGTGTCTCATCTGTGCATTCATTCATTGCCAAATCTTTTTTTTCTTTTCATGTGCAAAACAGATTCTGTCTCGGCTAATTGAACATCTCTTTAATTCTTCTCTTTGTTGCCCTGAGCGATTCTGCAGTGAAGACAAATTAATGATGACAAAGTTGCCCGCAAATAAAACCCACGCTACGACACACACACACACACACACACACACACACACACACACGGGAATAATGTTTGTCCTTTTGCTGCTTTAAATGCTGCTCGGCTAATTACAAGAGAGGCCCAGCTGGCTTTGGTTGATTTTATTTTATTAATTTTTAATCTTGTTAGCGTGCAAGCTAGCTAGCAGCCGTAAAGCTGGCAAAGTTTGTTTTTATTACAAAGAGTGCAGAGTAGCGATGCACACGCGCGGTTTCATTCCAAATATTTTCAACCCTAAACCAATACTTACATTTTTTTTGTTTTCTTCACAAATTATGAATTTTATCAAAGTAGACTTTTACTTTAAAAGGAATTGCAGTCTCTAAAGTAAGCTTTAGCGAAGTTTGCAAATTAAGTGGAAAAATAGTCAGTCAATTCATTGCTTAAATCTCACGTTATTTGATTGGTGAGTTCTTTTTCTAGTTTTTAGAACTATTAATATTTCTATACATAATAACAGCCGCTTAGCATGTGACGTCTGACTGACAGCAGAGCGACGCCGGCGTTGCCACGCGCGGTTGCCACGCGCGGTTGCCGTTGCCACGCGCGGTTGCCACGTTCTACATCAAACTTTCAAGGCTCAAGCTGCTTTATTTTCGTACTAACGTGCATACATGGAAGAACAAAATTTGTATCCGGGGGCCCAGAGAACACGACGAAAAAAAACCCCATAAAATTTGAAAGAGTAAACAGACTCAAGCGGTGCACAGAAAGAGATGAGAGCTGCTGGTGAGCAGCATGAAGACGCCGTGTGTCCGGGTGCTCGTCGGCCTGGTGGTCTCGGTGACGGGTGGTGCTGGTTTGAAATCTTCCCCTGTGTGTGTCCCTCCTCCTCTTATTCCTCCCTCTTCTTCCTGATCCCAGTATCCACTTTCTCTTCTTCCATCAATTATTTCCATATTTCTTTGCTTTTGAATTGATGCACATGCAGCCGCCTCCTCTGAGTCTCCTCTGAGTCTCCTCCTCTGAGTCTCCTCCTCTGAGTCTCCTCTGAGCCTCCTCCTCTGAGTCTCCTCCTCTGAGTCTCCTCTGAGTCTCCTCCTCTGAGTCTCCTCCTCTGAGTCTCCTCCTCTGAGCCGCCTCCTCTGAGTCTCCTCCTCTGAGCCGCCGGCTCACAGGGTCTGAGGTTCTCTGCTGAAACGCAGCCAGAACAATATTCAGAGTTCTGCTTTATAATCAGGATTCAGGATCCTTTTCTCATCAGAAACCAGAGCCTCCCTCTCTCCTCCCTCTCTCCCTCCCTCCCTCTCTCCCTCCCTCCTCCCTCCTCCCTCCCTCGCCTCCCTCGCCGCTCACTCTCTTCCTCACCGACATAAAAGAATTCCCATGTCGCGGGTCGTTCGTGTGTGTTTGTTCTGCGTTGGTCAGCTGTTTTGCTTCGCCAGTTCTCGTGCTTGACGTCTGGAGATCTGAGAGCTCGTCTTCATCGTCGGAGTCTCGTGAGGCAGAATTGTCTCCTCACTCTGCCATGAGGACGTTCGAGGATGAGGCTCGTTTAGCCGGACTGACGAGCTGCGGCGCTTTGGTGTGCCTGGTTAACCTGGTTATGGACCTCAGTTACGGTGGACATGAGAATGAACGAGTCCAACTGGAGAAGTGAAGCCTCCCAAAGTTTTACGCCACTTCAAACTTTGACCTTCCAGCGGTTACACGAAGACGCCCACACGAGCGCGGTTACACGAAGACGCCCACACAGGCGCGGTTACACGAAGACGCCCACACGAAGACGCCCACACGAGCGCGGTTACACAAAGACTCTCATACGAGCGCAGTTACATGAAGACGCTCATACGACTAACCGCGGTTACACACAGTCCCACAGTCAGAAGACAAAAACTACATTCGAGTGTAGAGGACGAGCAGTGCTGCTGGAGGACCTGCGGGGGCGGGGCAAAGAGAGCTTCGCAAGCCGTAAAAAAAGGTGAGGAGCCGAGACAAAAGAGATGAAAGTGGCGTGCAGAGGAGGCGGAGCCTTACATGATAACATTTAGTGAGACGGCGTCATCTCCTCCTCCCTCACACAAGCCTGGATCAGGTCTTCCTTCACCTGGGGCCTGCATGGAGGAGGAGTGGGCGGCGGGGCGTGGGTGGAGGATCGGGGGGAGCTATTTTTGTCTCCCAGCTGCAGCTGGGTGATTGTTCGTGCTGTGACATCCTGTCGTGGTCGTGGTCCTCTGGCAGCGAGGCTGCGTCAGCGCTGGACCAGCTATGGACCGTCGCTATGTGACCAGCTGGGAGGGAGCGTGTGGAAATATAAACTAGACCGCGGGACAGGCCCTCGAAGGTGAAGCCAAAAGACCTCCGTCTCCCCCTGGTGGCTGGCTGCAGTGTAGGTGATAAACCCCGCCTCCACCACGTTAGTGGGCGGGACTTGGAGCAAACTAAAATATCAACTTCATATAATTTTCCCTCAAAGTTGGTGTCTGTCATTTCAGGTAGTTTTTTTCCAATCACACTGATGTTTGTTCAAGAGTTCATTTTTCTGATAAATTTGGTTTAAATTAGTGATTTGATGTTATAAAAGGGGGCGTGGCTTCATGACTGACAGCTGCTCTGAGTGACATCCAGGAAGTGGTGGAGGCGTTTACAGACGTGTGTTTAGGGATCCTACATGAGGGAGTGGAGAGGATGCGGGACACTGACTTTATGTACCTTTCAAACCGTAAAAACACATTTGATCGCTCATGATTGAAGTGGGCGGGACTTCCATACCGCAGCTCCACCTCCAGATCGCCACCTCCCAGAGTCTGGTTGTGAACTCTGGCTCCAATGGCTCCACCTCTGGTCTTGAACTTGAAAGCTTTATTTCAAGATGGCTGCTGCAGGGGCAGAGTGGATAGGGTGACGCGCACCTGCAGTTCAGGCTGCGCGTGTGTGTGCGTGTGTGTGTGCGTGCGTGTGTGTGTTCTCGCCGCACGGCGGGGTCTTAAGCCAGCGGCCATATTCCATCTGTATGACTCATTCCATTTATCACTGTGTGGCCAACTGTGTAATTAATGTTTTAGAGCCGACGTGCCCATAAAAACCATTAAAACATGCCGGTGTGTCGTTATCGCCCGGATGAGCCGACCAGTGAGGACGAGTGCAGGAAGTCAGCGGTCGGCGGCGAGGACCCCCGGCAGCGTCGGCCCAGCGAGGGGGGGGGCGTCGGTCGGGGAACAGCGGGGGAGGGGTCAGGGCGGGGTCGGGGTCGGGGGAGGGGTCAGGGCGTCGATCACGTTCACACGCATTCACATCAGATTGATGATGGAACGTCATTTCAAGAATGACAAAAATTTGACAGTGAAACCAAATCAGGCGGTGGAATCAGCCATGGTGCAGCAGCCCCGCGGCCGCCGGCGGCTCGGACGCTGCAGCGCTCACCTGCATGGCGGCGGAACGCGTTACAGCAGGCTCAGAGCAGCGAGGAAACGGCCACGCACGCGTAGATTTTTAATAAACGCATGCAGGGTTTTCATGCACGCGCAGATTCGAGCTGTGTCACGTACGCAACTTCGGCATTCACTCAAAGATCAGCTCAGCTGTGGCAGGTGGAGGAGGGAACCACGGCGGGACGGGCTCTCCTGTGATTGGTTGGTTTTATAACTTCTTGGATGGCAAATTCCTGATGTCGTCGATACGTTTACTTGAAGACCCTCTGTAAAGTTAATTAATCAAAAAATGTGGATCTTAAGCTCAATGAAACCCGCCTGTCTGGTCCCAGTCCGGCGGCGGCTCAGCTGCTCCTTCTTCCCTCCTCAGGAATTTGCTGTCCAAAGGGAGCGGAATGAATCCCAGAGCCCGGATTTGCGTATCCAAGCACGTATTAATAATTTACAAGCGTAGATTTTTGATATGCACGCGTAGCTTTAGCTGGTTCCTCACACGCGGTTGTTTTGATTCTGCTTGAGCAGTGTTGTGAAATCCTCAGAGAAGACTGTGACAGGTGTGCTTGTGAATGCTGTTCAGGATCATCTGGAGCTTGTCTGGAGAAGGTCCTTCGTACGCCACCTTGCTTTCATTGACTTCTGCTCAGCTTTTGATGCGATTCAGCCTGGTGACGGGGCACCGCGCCAGCCCTGCTGGCTGATGGGTTTTCTAACAGTGAGGCGGCATCATGTGAGCGGTGTTTCCTCAGAGGTCCGTCCGTCTTCCACCGGTCGGCCTCGGGCCCGCAAACACGCCTGTGTAAATCCAGACTGACGCCAAAGCCAGCAGGGGTCCAGCTATGAAGCTTGGCCACTCATACGGTGATTCTGACTGAAGGGAGAAACTTTCAGAGGAGAACGCCATCATGCATGAAATCGGTAGCTGCCGTAGAACCGTTCTGAAGGCACTGCGGAGTTTCAGAGGCTGTTTCAGAAATGGAACAAAGACCCATAAAGTCCCATATGGAGGCGTCATTGTACCAGCTGGAGGACCTGCAGTCCCTCGTGACTGAGGTGGGCGGGACCTTGTATAATAGGTGAGTGGAGATGATGCAGCCATCAGCCATAAGATTACGACCAGCGCGTGTCCACCATAGAGTATAATACAACACATCAGCCATAAGATTACGACCAGCGCGTGTCCACCATAGAGTATAATACAACAGCCCTGCAATCAGTTCTCCCTTCAGGAGGAGTTTTATGTTGGATTGTGATTGAATGTGTGTGAGAGAGGTGTTGACATGTTTGAATGATTGTTATTGGGACTGTAGTTAGTGACGCTGTTGGACTGTACTGGGTTACACTGGGAGGGGTCCCTAATATTCTGGTCATATGCATTAGGGGTGACCAAAGTATTAGGGACACCTTGATCGCAGGGCAGTATGTTCTATGGTGAACATGCAGTGGTCATAATGTTTTGGCCGGTCGGTGTTGCGCCCTCGACGGCCCCTGTGCACGCCGCAGGCTTGCCCCTCCCTCCACGCTTCCACTTCGGGACCCCCTGCTGTTCCAGCGGATCAGATTGGTTTTACTGGGCTGCCTCCACGTAAATGAGGTCAGAGCCCTCGTGGAAGTACAGCATTGCTCGCATTGAAGCTCCTTAACTATATAAAGGTTATTTATGATAAAGGGGAATCTTTTTTCTTGCCGCTGAGGTCTCATGGGGGCATTGTTGGGTCTTTAAAGAGTGATTTGGCGATTTACAAAGAAAAATGACTTGACTTAATAAACCAATTTCCTGTCTTTTTTTTCCCCCTCTCAAATGTGAGGATTTACAAAACCAGCATAAATTCCAGCTGACAACCTCATAACTAATTGGAATGTTTTGCTTGGAAATGAGCTGAAGAGAGAAAACACCGGCGGTCACATCGAAGGAGGAAATGAGACGTCGGGCCATGAAAATGCTAAACGCTAAAAGCTGGAGGGCGATTGCATGCTCGTGTGTCAATGTCAGTGTCAACTTTATTTATAAAGCACGTTTAAAAACAACCACAGTTGATCAAAGTGCTGAACAAACAAACAAAAAAAAGAAATGTGATACAATCGCTATGTGAGAAGAAAAGTATAAAATAATAATAAAAGGAGAAGAGGCGGCCATAACCGCAGTATAAGACAAAAACAAAACAACAAGCAAGTGTGTCAGCAGGCCGGCGGAACCACGGGGGCAAGTTCCCATGAGCGTCAATGTGAGGTCCTGCAGCAACATTCATAACTGAGCATGTAACTACTCACAATTCAGAGGGGAAGTCTTTTTCACGGCCGGCGCGTCTTTGCTGTGCGACAAATCCGAGCATTGATACGTTCCTGCAAACCGTTTTTTTTTTTTGTGCTTTCATGCAGAACCCCAACATCACACAGCAACGTTCTTTGGGAACGAGGTCGGCTTTTTTGCAGCTTTTAAGCACCGCGACCGAACGCGTCAGTCGGGCTCACGCGTCACGTGACAAGTCACGGTGACGCCGGAGGACCAGGTGGTGAAACTCGGCAGAGTCTAGGTCCTCTGCCCCCTCGGATGCAGGACGATGACGAGATCTTCGTCACTGGATGATGGTGAATTCACGCTTCATCCAAAGTCTGAATCGCTGATAATCTGCTGGAATTTTGGTGCGATATGTTGGAAGATCGGCGACACGGTGGCGCGGTGGTGGTTAGCACTGGTGCCTCATAGCAAGAAGGTGGCAGGTTGGATTCCCGGCCGGGGATCTTTCTGTGTGGAGTCTGTATGCTCTCCCCGTGTCTGCGTGGGTTCTCTCCGGGTACTCCGGCTTCCTCCCCGTGTCTGCGTGGGTTCTCTCCGGGTACTCCGGCTTCCTCCCCGTGTCTGCGTGGGTTCTCTCCGGGTACTCCGGCTTCCTCCCCGTGTCTGCGTGGGTTCTCTCCGGGTACTCCGGCTTCCTCCCACCTCCCAAAAGCATGCCGAGGTTAACTGGCTCCTCTAAATTGCCCGTAGGTGTGTGTGTGAGTGTGAGTGGTTGTCTGTCCTTCATGTGGTCCTGCCATGAGCTGGCCACTGGTCCAGGGTGTTTGTACCCAGCATGCTTGCTACAGCATGACCGCCACCCGGAACCGGAATAAGCGGGAACACCATGAGATGAGATGTTGGACAGGTCGTGTCAGATTTGTGCTAAGGCTTGGTTACGTCTGCTGTGAGAAGTGTCCCTCAGCGTGGTGTCTCCATCCCCTCCTGCAGATTATGGGTGGCCTCTTCCCTCCGATCTCTGTCCCATCTGGATCTACCTGGACGTGCTCTTCTCCACGGCGTCCATCATGCACCTCTGCGCCATCTCCCTGGACCGATACGTGGCCATCCGGAACCCCATCCAGCACAGCCGCTTCAACTCCCGCACCAAGGCCCGGATCAAGATCATGGCAGTGTGGACCATCTCCGCGGGTGAGTGGCACCATTAACACCATTCATGCTGCTTTGAGCGTGTTTGTGGGAGGCAGATGATGATGCCACCACCTCATCTATCAGCATCTGGTCTGAACATGTGATGACAGCAGAGGAAAACCCAAATGGGCAAAATACATCTACATTGTTTCTTAATATTTTTGTTTGAATTTGCTCATTTTGCTCATCCAGTTTGTCTCATGGAAATATTTCACAAACAAATACATCTTAAAAAAAAGAGCAGTAGAATCGCTCCTGTTGTTCTGAAAGATATATTAACGAGGCGGGAAGCAGATGGAAGAAACAGATCATAAATGAATACTGATTTGAAAAATACAATATTAAAGCATTTGCATTAGTCAGTGCAGTCGTTACTGCAGAGTTAGAAGGTCCACTATGTTCCCCAGCTGCAGCTGTTGAGTACTGCAGGGACCCGAAGCCGGATGGACTGAACCATCAGGGCAATGAACCCTCCGCCCCCGGAGACCAAGTTCAGGTTCAGGTTCAGGTTAAGGTTCTTGTGATGGAGGTGTAGGCCAGAATAAACGTGTCATTTGGTGGTTTGTCCTCCAGAATCAGTGATGAGAGTCATTGTTGATGCAGCAGCTCGGAGACCCTGCAGGAAGCTGGTGGGACATCAAAGTGGATGTCAAACCAAGAGCAGCGGCACAGCGGCGGTGTTGCTGAGGTCATGTGGGGAACGCTGAGGTCATGTGAGGAACGCTGAGGTCATGTGAGGAACGCTGAGGTCATGTGAGGAACGCTGAGTAGCGCTGATGTGACATGAGGAACGCAGAGGAACGCTGAGGTCACATGACGAACAATGAGGTCAAGAGAGGAACGCTGATGTGATGTGAACGCTGAGGTCTTGTGAGGAACGCTTAGGAACACTGATGTGATGTGAGGAACACTGAGGTTGTGTGAGGAACCCTGAGGTCATGTGGGAAATGCTGAGGTAGTGTGAGGAGCACTGGGGTTGTGTGAGGAACGCTGAAGAGCACTGATGTGATATGAGGAGCACTGATGTGATGTAAGGAACGCTGAGGTGATGTAAGGACATCAACAACATCTAACAGCAACATCTAACTATGTTTAGAGATCAGCCGGAGAAGAAAATGATGATCATTGTGCAGTTCACCGATTGCTATGAAAGCTTTGCAGGAGTAAAGAGTTAAGAGAGGTTTTAGTCTAAACGTTAGAACTGGGTTTTATCTGAGGTGAGATGGACCAGGTGAAGGCCTCGGGGAGGCGTGGGTTAATGAATGTCCTCACGAAGATAGAAGATTGTGTGTGTGTGTGTGTGTGTGTGTGTGTGTGTGTGTGTGTGTGTGTGTGTGTGTGTGTGTGTGTGTGTGTGTGTGTGTGTGTGTGTGTGTGTCTGTCTGAGTATGTAAGAAATGGGAT
>CAAKHG010042701.1:13986-24977 GCA_901007715.1 Dactylopterus volitans | reverse complement strand
TCGCCTTCGTCGTCGCCCCCCCCCGCTTCCTGTGTCCGCCGCTCCTCCTTCAGCTCACGTCCAGCAATCAGCACCGTTTGGAGCTCTGCATCTCTGAGACACCCCTGACTATCTTTACTCCCATCTCCATGGAAACAACCCCCCGTGGCCCCCGCCCACCCAAAAAAAAATAAATAAATAAATAAAAATAAAAACAACGGGAGCTGGTGACAAACAGAAGCAAACATGGATGCAAACGTGAGCTCATTGGAATGAGATTTTTATACAAAGCGCGACAGTGACAGGCGAAGAGTGAGCAGAGACGGAAAGACAGCGAGGAGAGGAGAGGTGAGGGTGAAGTGTGGGGGGGGGGTTAATGCACAAAACACACTGCATCTAACCAAAGCACTGCTCCGAGCAGGATGCGTCAGCAGTCCATTCATGTTCCCCTATTTTCCACCAAAGGACAAAAACAGAGGGGTGAGAGAGCAAGGAGAGATAAAGTGAAAGAAAATCAAAGATAAAAGAGAGCGCGAGAGAGAGTGAAAGAGGAGAGAGAGACAGAAAGCACCCTGAGAGAGAGTGAGTGAGTGAGAGAGTGAGAGGAACAGTGTTCCATCTGTCTGCTATTTCCACCACAGCAATGCTGGTTGGCTTTGCCAGATTCGTTGCATTGGCTGGATCGTTTCTGGCGCGAGATGGGTTAAAATCTGGTTGCTGTGGGGATGCCACTGTCCATCTCTGTGCTTTGCTTAGATAGTCGGTATATTCCCCTAAGCCATACAAAGCCCCAGAAAGCCACCGAACAAGAGAGTGTGAACATTAAAAAATAGAGCAGAGGACAGCAGGGGCAAACTGGTTTTTGAAGAGGTAGATCTCTAAAAAGGTCTGAGTGCTTTGAGCTCACCCAACTACCTCAGGACACTGCAGAGAGAGCAGCAGGGAGGCAGGGAGAGAGAGCGTGAGAGTGTGTGTGAGTGTGTGTGAGAAAGAGAGCGCATGAAAGAGAGAGAGAGAGAGAGATCCAGTGAGAGAGAGAGGCAGTGAGACAGAGAGAGAGAGATCCAGTGAGAGAGAGAGAGAGAGAGAGAGAGACAGAGCGAGAGAGAGAAAGAGAGCAGGGAAGAGAGAAAGAGAGAGCGAGAGAGAGAGAGCGAGCGAGCGAGCGAGAGATCCAAGCTGGCGCACACTCTCTCTTTTGCTGCTACAACGGATCCTTTCCACATCGACGCTACTGTTAACGTCACGCCTGTACGCCGCGCGCTCGCCCTGCACTCGCCTTCCCTGCCTTGCTCCTCTCCCCAGTCGGACACCGCATTAGTGAGGAGGTGCTGATCACCACGAGGAGAGGAGGGGGAAAAAAGAGAACTGGAAAACAAGAAGATAAAAGAAACAAGCCAGAGAGAGGAAGGAGACTGCGCACCACCCCTCCTCCCTCTAACCCACCTCGATCAACCCAGCTACAACACCCCCACTCCTCCCAGCACCCCCTATCCATCCCCCATCCCACTCCCCCTCTGAAGAAATTGACGGATTATTGGGAAGTGCACGGGAGGCAGGCTGCAGCTGCTGCTGCGTGTGCTTGCTACTGCTGCTGTGTACTTCGCAGGGATGGTGTGTGTGCCTTTCCAATTGCTGCCGTCGCCACCGCGGCTACAGCGGCTCTAGTGTGTGGCTTGTTACAAGGAGGAAGAAGATAATGAAGACAGTTTGTGTCACCTAGCCTTTTCAACCCTCCGCCGAGCGCTCCAGGAGGGGGGGAAAAAAAAAGAAAGAAAAAAAAACAAGACTAAATGAACAAGAAAAATCAAGTGGACACGACGCGACATTGAGTGGGGGAGCAAAGGGGAGAGAGAGAGGGAGAGAAGGGCTGTCAGACTGACCAACCGACCAACTGATTGACCACTGAAAAGTGAACGGAGGAATACAAAGAGGAGGGGGTCTATTTTTTTTCCTCCGGGTTGTCAATCTCCCCTCCTTAACAACAGGCAAAGAACATTGGGAAGGACTCTGGAATTTTCATTCAATCTTCACCAAACCCACCCCCACCAAGCTCCCTACTTTTGTCCCCTCTGCCTTGGCTTTTGGTGCGCAAAAAATTGTGTTTGTGTGTCGCCTGTGCTATGGAGACCTGGGTAAGGTGTCTAGCAGGGGGATCAATTGTCGGATTCCAAGGACAAGCAAGAGAAGAGGAGCAGGCAGTAAGAAGCAAGCACGGGAGCACTGCTGCTTTGGGAGCCTGATTGGATTCCTATCTTCAGTCTTTTTTTTCTTCTTTTTTTTCTCCCCCCGATCAACAAGAAAAGGAAGAAACAAACACTCACAAAGGGCCTTTGAACCTTTCTATTTGGATCTGTGGATTTACAAAAGGGCTCATCTTGGTTAAGCTCTTTGGCATTGTTACCTGTTTTGACAGAGCAGATATTAAAAAAAAGGCTTTCTTTGCTGCTCTTGGGATATACATACATCTGCTCTGAGTACCACACCTCTTTCTGATTGCAAAAAAAGGAGGGAAGCTATATATCTCAGTTCAAGGACCTGTAATAATAACTTGAGGTAGGTGTCTAGTGTTTCAAACCCTCTTTGCATCAATTTGTAACACCCTTCCCTACCTTTTGTCTTGTAATATGGTTTTTGGTTGGTTATTTTACCATCATGTCCTTCTCATACACGTTTCAGAAAAGCCAGCCCTTTCTACCCTCTCCTCTCTTCCCGTCCCTGAGAACAGTTCTTGGAGATAAAAGCATTGCTTAACTGAGGATAGGTCAAGTCCTCTAACCCCTTAGCAAGCATCAAATACGCATCTTCTCCCCCTCAGTTTCCGTAACCACCTTACTCTGGTCCCCTTAACACCACTACCAGGCAACCATCAACTTTCCCTGTCCCCAAAGCCCCCAAACACCCCCATACTCCCCCCCAGATGATGCTGAATTATGAACGTGCCACATCATGAGTCTCCTGGGGCGGGTAGCTGTGCATCGTGCCAGGAAAGCCGCCCTACTCTGTGTAGTCTTCCTGATGGCGCGAGCATGGAGCAGCGCCTCCCTGGCCTTGGCGGGGGCGGCGGTATCTCAAGGACCCCAGGGTTGTCCACCGCAGTGTTCCTGCAGTAATCAGCAGGGGAAGGTGGTGTGTACGCGACGTGGCCTCACTCGTGTGCCCCCCGGCATTCCTGCCAACACGCGACACCTCAATCTAATGGAAAACGCCATTGAGGCGGTGCAGGCTGACTCCTTCCGCCACCTGCACCACCTTGAGGTGCTCCAGCTTGGGCGGAACGCCATACGGCAGATTGAGGTGGGCGCGTTTAATGGACTAACCAGCCTCAACACACTGGAGCTGTTTGACAACCGATTGACAGTGGTACCTAGTGGGGCCTTTGAGTACCTTTCTAAACTAAGAGAACTGTGGCTGAGGAACAACCCCATTGAGAGCATCCCCTCCTACGCCTTCAACCGAGTGCCCTCCCTCATGCGACTGGACCTGGGAGAGTTAAGGAAACTAGAGTATATTTCAGAAGGAGCTTTTGAGGGCCTACAAAACCTCAAGTACCTCAACCTGGGCATGTGCAACATAAGGGGCGATATGCCAAACCTGAGTCCCCTCAAGGGCCTGGAGGAGCTGGAAATCTCTGAAAATCACTTCCAAGAGATAAAGCCAAGCTCATTCAAAGGCCTGCGCTCACTAAAAAAGCTATGGGTGATGAACTCTCAGATCACAGTGATAGAGCGCAATGCCTTTGATGACTTATCTTCATTGGTGGAGCTTAATCTTGCCCATAACAATCTGAGCGCAGTGCCACATGATCTGTTCTCCCCGCTCAGGTACCTTGTGGAGCTCCACCTCCATCACAACCCTTGGAACTGTGGCTGTGAGGCTGTATGGTTAGCACGCTGGCTAAGGGAATACATCCCTACTAATTCCACTTGTTGTGGACGCTGTCACTCACCTGCCAACATGAGAGGTCGACAGCTGGTTGAGGTGGACCGAGGTGAAGGCGCTGCAGTCCAGTGTTCTGCTCCATTCATTGCTGATGCACCAAGGGACTTGAACATCTCAGCAGGGCGAGTGGCTGAGCTTCGCTGTCGCACAGCCCCCATGTCGTCAGTGCGCTGGCTACTACCGAATGGGACTATCCTGACACATGCCTCCAGTCATCTGAGAATATCAGTCCTCAATGATGGCACTCTTAATTTCTCAAATGTCCTAGCAGCCGACACAGGCACTTACACCTGCATGGTGTCCAATGCAGCTGGGAATTCCAATGCCTCGGCCTATCTCAATGTGAGTGCAGCTGAGCTAAACACATCCAACTTGAGTTACTTTACCACAGTGACAGTGGAAATCTTGGGGCCAACCACAGAAATGCCCAAACCTAAAACAACCACAACCACAGCGGCTGCTGGAGGAGCTGGAGTAGCTGGAGGAGGAGCAGGTACAGGAACAACAACTACAACTGCCTCTCCGTCCGTCTTTCAACCAGTCTTCATCTCCACACCAACTGTGCTGCTGCAAAGCACTGACAGCCCACCAGGTGTAGCCAAGCCGTCTGCAGTGCCAGGACTCAAAGGTGCCACCGGCAAGCCTGGAAAGTCTGGCCCAAGTCTGGACGAAGTGATGAAAACCACCAAGATCATAATCGGTTGCTTCGTGGCAGTGACACTGCTGGCTGCTGTCATGCTTATCGCCTTCTACAAATTGAGAAAGCGCCACCAGCAGAGGAGCACAGTGGCAGCCGCCCGAACTGTGGAGATCATCCAAGTGGATGAAGAGGATCTTCCACCACCAGCGTCTGCAGCTCAAGAGACAGCTCTCACATTGCCTGAAATCCGGGACCATAACAGCATACACAAACTGGACTTTATCAGCCACAAGACTGACTACGGCTTTCACAAACCCAAGGCAGAATACAAACCCCAGCCTGATTTCACTCTTCACAAGCCGAAGGCTGAGTATACCACATATAAGCCAAATATGGACTTCAGTAGCCACAAATCGATCCAAGATTACAGCACTCACAAATCTACACCAGATTTTAGCCTTCATAGACCAAAGCCTGACTACAGCCCATTTAGACAGGACTACAACACTCACAAACCTAAAGCAGAATACAGCCCATTCAAACCAGACTTTGGGGCTCACCCAAAAGCTAGAACAGACTACAGCCCTTTCAAACCAGATTACAGCACTCATCCCAGACAAAAAAACGACTTCAGCCCATTCAAACGAGATTACAGCACCCAACCAAAACCCAAACATGATTACAGCCCATTAAAATCAGACTACAACTCACAACATAAGCATAAGGCTGAATACAGTCCATTCAAGCCTGACTTTGGCACTCACCCAAGACCTAAACCCGATTATAGCCCATTTAAGCCGGACTTCAGCACTCAACCTAAACCCAAAACAGACTACAGTGCCCAGAGATCTAAAAATGACAGTATCTACAAACCCAAGGATCCTTACGCACCCCATAAACCTGCAACTGATTACAGCGCCTTCAAAACCGACTTCAGCCCTCACAAAGCGGATTACAGCGCCTTTAAATCCGACTTCAGTCCCCACACTCAGAGACCTAAACTTGATTACAGTCCACACAAAATGGACTACAGCCCGCATAAGGTGGACTACAGCACTCTAAAGCCCAAATATAACACCTATAAACCGACTGGCCACGGGGCTAAATGGACAGACAACAATGTTGGGAACTCTCTGCCTCGAACCTTGCCCAGCACCATCACAGCAATGGCTGAGCCCTTTGTCATAAAAACTCACACAAAGGAGAAGGTACAGGAGACTCAAATTTAAAAAGCCCCACCCCCCAAAAAAGGCCCCCACTATTTCCCCCCAGAACCCCGGCTCCTGCCCACTCATCCTACTCCCGTCCTTTCCTCCTAAAAATCATGCAATAGAATGCACAACGAAAAAAAGGACAGAACTACTTTTTTGTACAGAGTGCAAACTTAAAGACTGATGATTTCTTGTTGTACATGCTTATAAATATATATATATGGACAAATTGAACCTACCATGGGCTGGTGATAGAGAAACATATATTAAAAAGAAATTGAAACTATTTTCTAACTTGTAAGTTCTATTTAAAACAATGAGTTGTTTAAGATGCTGTCTTGACTTTGACAAATGAGGGTAGTCTTGTTTTAAAAAGGGGCATTCTGTGTGATTTTTACACCGTGCTACAGAGAATGCAGTGATAAGAAAAATATTTATACAGAGAAGTCTTTCTTTAACAAAACCGAGAAAAGGTCAGTGTCGATCTTTACAGGTTTATCTTGTAAAAGCACCAAGAATTTGTACTGTGCCAAATGTTATAAATGCAATAAAAAGGATTTTTGGAAGAAAAAAAGGAAGTATTAGAGAGAAATGTTTTTTCCCCTTCTCTTCTTCTCCTGGCGTATACTGTAACGATCAGCCAAATGCTTTAGACACTGCAGTAAGACGCTGCAGCTATACTTTAACCCTGCGTGTGCTGAATGAGTCAGGCAGAGTGAATCATGGAGCCTATTTTTTTTTCCTAATCTCTCTACATCTCCATTTTTTTTTGCATTCTGCACATGTAAGTGTATCGTTCCTTTTAGTTTACCGCCAATAAGTGTCATAGTGCTTCGTGAAGGTGTTACTGGTTCAAAGCAAAAAAATCTGATGAATGCTCATAAATTAAACAAAGGAATTAAGATGTTAAGAGCTAGTGTGTCCCACTAACAAGTGCAAAAATGCAGAGCTATCCTAATTTCTCCTGATAACTGAAATGCTTTTTACACAATGTACTTTACTGACGCAAGCGTAGCTCTTTTTTCACATCACAAGCTGATGTAATTAGTCATACCTAATGAGTGGAAAAAGGTGATAAATTCAGGTGAAATACAAAAACATGCCAAAACGTATAGATCTTCATTTCACTTTTTATTGCGTTGCCAGCTGTTGTGCTTTCATCAATCAGCATGGGGGCTTTTTAAGGTGATAAATGTATTTGGGTCTTGCCGTTTCCTGCAATTTTAATTTTTGAGACCATCACCTCTATCAATCAAAATACAGCTTCACGGCAACATACAAAGCTGCATGAACCTGACAGGAAATGTGATTTATTTCTACATGTGCTCTATCGTTATTACTAACAACTAGAATATCAAACTAACCCAAACACCATAACTAGCCTCTAGTGATGCATGACTTCATCAGGTCCACAGGCCTTGTTGACAACAACAGTTTGCATAACCAATAACAAGGGTGGCAAACTGAGAGCTTAGTACCCCCAAAGGTCACAAGGGCAGCATCAGGTTTATCTCAATAAGAAAAAAGTAAAGGATGGAACGTCTGAGTTGAAAAAGGCTGAAGGAAAGGAGGAAAGTGGTTGAAATGGTGCACCACATAAACTGTGTAGTGGTTTGCTGGGAGCTTGCGGTGTGCTTAACCTGAGGGAAAGGCTGTCAGAAGAGTAGAGTGATGTCTGTGTTTGTGAAAATGACAGTCCAGCTCCGAGGAACAAGGAGATGACAAAGGGATGGAGAGTGAGATGGAGTAGGAGACGAAAGTTAAAAAGGAACACTTTTTTTTCTTCTAACATTTTGCAATTTAAGAGGAATCTCATCTATCGAAATGTGCTAATCTTGTAGAGTATGACATCATTTTTTTAGACATGTTTCATTGAGCTGCCATTAAAAAACATCACTTATGTTATCTGGTGCTATATTACTAGGTTAGGACTTGTGATGATCTGAATGAAAAGAGACTGCTTTAAGACTAAGAACAAGGAAGGCGCACTACTTAAATCATAGGCAAAAAAAAGGGTTTGAGAAAAAATATATTACACTACAAAGAGTAATATGCTCTTCCTGGGGGTAAAAATAAAAAGCACTCTACAGTATATGCTATCGCATGGGGGAATGATGCCTGGGATGTAAAGATAGTGAAGGACAGATACAGATACAGATTTTTCTCATCCACCAAAAAAAGCAAGATAATAATCACCCTTCAAGGGAGTTCTACCAACCCAAAACTGTTTTTGAGCAGGGGGTAAAAAGAAACCACTGCAGTGCACCGAGGACTGTCACAATTGGTCACTTAGCCAAAAAAATCTGACACGACGACATCAACAAAAGCTCATGTGTCTCACCCTCTCACTATGTCTGTTGGTGACTCAGCCTGCACTTCAGGTATTGAGCTTTTTATCCAAATGTACGTCAGAATGAGCAGGATACGTCAGACGTGCGAGCCCTGGCATTATTTGTCTGCGTGTGACTCTTGTGCGCGCTGTGCTTTCCGGTGTGTTGGGTAATAGAGATAATAAGAGCTGCGCGGTACAGGAGGCTTTAAAAACATGGAGAACACAATGAGGAAGGCATCACTAAAACATAAGACAGTCGGGTGATCAATCGAAAGCTTCACAGTTAAATGCACTATTCACATCGCACTGATGATTTGTCACCACACTGACTCATACCTCAGACAGTATGCTTTCCTCTCCCACTCTTGTCATGTGTTCATAATTGTTTGTTTTGATAACATAGTTAGGCAAAACCAGCCAGCGGTTTTCCAATTGCCTCTGACGTGCGTGAGGATGTGTTCAAACACGTCAAATTAAACAAGCATCTGTATGTTGTGCCTAAATGGAATGGGTAAATAGGTTACATGGATTAGGAGCAGTTGTATGAACAGATGCAGGAACTGTATTAAGCATTATGCTGTGATATGCCGTTCTGTCATAGGATTGTCTTTGCTTCACTGCATGCGTCCATGCTACAGTATGGTACAGCAGCAGAGGCCTACATCATCCCATACTGGTCAATATCAAAATAAGTTGCTATACGCAGGCATGCCGTGCTGTGCTGTAAAAAGGTTTGCCACACTAATCAGTCGACATGGCTACGGGGTCATCAATCAGCCAATCAGCTAGCTAGCCACAGGAGGGCAAGACTCCACTGGAAACACTTCTCTGAATTTGTTCCTCCTCCGTGTATGGGTTTTTGTTTTTTTTTTTGTCTGCATGCTTCATTTGCAATCATGAAGCATTTGACAGAAACAATGTGCCCCTTTTTTATTGTATTTATTTTTTTTACATTGAGCTTGAAGAGGCTGGAGATGGAGGGGGAAAAACAAGGCATGTGAAAATAGTGTGAGATGAGGAGGAAAAGAAAATGGTGCAGAAATTGAGGCATGGGGTATTAAGTGTTAGTGGGACAGAAGCAGTTGGGGTCGGAGACAGGAAGAGACCTAAGATGGAAAGAGCAGATCTCAATGTAAAATGAAAGTATGCAGAGAAATGTCCCAGAGCGTACACGGCGGCTGATGGTAGATTTCTGGGATACTAAAAGGACAAGCAGCAAGAATGCAAAAAGAACTGAAAGGGGGAGAAAATGAGGAATCCTAACAAAAGCAATGACTATAAAGAGAGAGGGGGAAAAAAAAACAAGTGAAGATTTATTAAAATACAAATGACATGAACAAAAAGAGAACAGGTGCAGATACTAAGATAGTGGGGAAAGCAATGCAGTGAGAGCGCGGGAGAGAGAGCAAAAGCGCTTGGGAAAAAGAGTAAGCAGAGCAAATGTGATGCAAGAGTGCCAGCTACAGATGGAAAGGGGGATATAAAGCCTGGCCATCATGGCTCCCACATGATTCGCGGATGGCCTGGACCGCAGCGCGTGGAGTGTGTTGGTGGCAGGGAGGAGGGCGTTGAGGGTGGTCTTACCACCCTCAATCCTCCGGCGAATGAGTGCAGCAGATGAGAAGTGCTGATGCCAGTAATGGACAGGACCACTGGGGGTACTTAAGGGAGGAAGACCAGTGAATATGAAGGCAGAGAGGATCGGAGGCTCAAGAGGTCAGCACAAATGGAAGTGTGGGGACGTTGAAAACCGCCACAGTGCAACCGTGTGTGTGTGTGTGCATGTGCGTGTGTGTGTGTTTATGTGTTTTTTTTTCTGTGGGATTTAGAGGACACTGAACTTAACATGTCAAGGTCCTTAAACCGGCAGTGGAAATAAACTTTTCTGTTTCTCCCATTCAGTCTAAGATGAGCTCATTCTGAATTTACAAAAGTTTGAAGCTTAATTATTGTGATGCAATCTCTTAATTAGATTTTTTTCCCCCTCACTGTAAATTACCAGGCACTGAGGCACAAAAGATGGCTAAAATAAATCGGTCTTCCAATGGACTAACCAACCAATAGGCATTATTAGCCACTAATGAACTAAATGCACTCAGTGTTTGAACAGCGAAAACAATGTCCAGCTTAAGTATGGAAACATCTATTGCAAATGGTTAAATTGCTCATTGATCAAGTTAATGTGTGCAAAACATAATGCATGAGTGTCCAAGGTAGAATTTTTAATGGCTCCAAAAATCCCCACTAAAAAGGTGGCTGACAACAGTATTTCTGCATTACTGACAGCGTCATGTAGAGGTCTCATGTAGTTTGAATTAACGTTGGCTTTAGACTCCAAAAGCAGAAACTGTCGGGCGAGCTTGGTGCAAGTGCTTTTCAATACAGCAAGGTTAAACACTGCAGGTGTGCTCATTAGTTTTTGGGGGTTTTTTTTCTACCTGATGCATACCTTCAAAGGCTGCTATCCTTCTCGCATGGCTAAATTTGTTTGGTTACTCTTACAGTCTAGCACCTTGCATGCCCAGTTTTATGCAATTCATAATTTTCAATTTATGATGCGTAATCTTCGGAGGCTTGTTCAAACATCAGAAAAATATCATTTCAATTTATTATTCAAATCATTTAATTGGGCTGTGCTGCAAAATAACCAATATATGCATTATGCATTTTTATATTGATGACTGATGATTAACATGCCCGATAATGGGCAGATTAATGGGAGAGCTCAGAATTTGCAATGCTAATATATGCTCCAATCTCTGTGTAATGCAGAGTGCAATGCGCTGGGACTTTGTGTGTGTGTGTGTGTGTGTGTGAGTGTGTGTGAGTGTGTGTGTGCGCGCGCACTAGCCAGTGTGCCAGTGGAGCAGACAGGAGGCTATTCTGA
>CAAKHG010042699.1:2500-11331 GCA_901007715.1 Dactylopterus volitans | reverse complement strand
GACGTTTGCAGTGGTCCCAGTATCGGACTTTCACGGATGGTTTCGATGGCCACGTTTGGGATGTTCGCCTCACGTTTGGCGCCGATCATCCGGGTTCTCGTTTGTCCTGTTGGACATTTTCTTGTTTGTGAAGAGGAACTGGACTGATTGAAGGCTTCAGTGGTGAACTGAAGGATCCTGTGATTCTAACATTGACCTTCTATAAGTCTGCGTGTCATTGTGGTCAAAGTGAAAAAATAAGTTTAGTTTCGGTTAGGTTAAGTAACATTTAATTCTAGTGATGGTAAGTTAAAATAACTTTAGGTTAAATAAAGTTAAATAATGTTTGATTTGAGTGATGTTAGGCGCTTTACGATAAGTTTAAATTAAGTAAAAAATTTAATGGAAGAAATCTGCTGAGTTATGTTCTGACAGCAAAACTGTTAAAGTCCAGTGTATTTTTGGTCACATCACTTTTTACACACTCCACTGCACTGCACTGCACGTGTGTGTGTGTGTGTGTGTGTGTGTGTGTGTGTGTGTGTGGCACTGTGTGTGTGTGTGTGTGTGTGTGTGTGTGTGTGTGTGTGTGTGTGTGTGTGTGTGTGTGTTGTTCATACAGAGCTGGTGGCCAGGATGTGGAGGTGTGGCCTGTCGGTCTCCAGCAGCAGTCGCAGTGTGCTGAGGAAACTCTCCACCAGCAGGTTGATGCTCTGGCAGTGACACGCCAGCAGCAGCTGCTCCATGGCCTCCATGGCGATACACACATACCTGCCAGCACAGCCACAGCTGTTTACAGGACGCTACATGCGTGCGTGTGTGCATGCGTGTGTGCATGCGTGTGTGCATGCGTGTGTGCGCGCGCACTGACCCGTAACGGTGGCGGTTCAGCTCTCGGGTCAGACGTTCAGACAGGTAGGCGGCGATGCGGTCCAGTTTCTCCGGAGCCGACAGAGCAAAGAAGGTCAGCTTCTCCATGTTGGCTTTCACCAGCCCATCCTGATCTCTCACACACACACACACACACTTATTAATGCTGTAACAGTGATAGACAAACAGGGCATGTGTGTGTGTGCGTGCGTACCTCTGGATCCTCTGGGAAAATGTTGTCGACCAGCCGCTTGTAGCGAGGACGCAGCGCCCAGCAGCAGCCGCACAGACCTGAACACAACCAGCCCGCGTTTAAATGCATCAGCTGATCAGACACTCACCGTGGTATCCATAGCAACGACCACCTGAGCACATCTTCAAATGTCACCATCAGAATATTACGAGTCGATCCAAGTTATAGTCACTGACCTGATTGGATTACTTAAAAATAGAGAGCAGGGGGCGTGGTCTATTTAGCTGGAAGTTGACTAATTTCACACAGTAAATTATTTGATATGATTCAGCTGTTGTCTGCATGAATTCTCAAATTAAAATGAAACACATAAAATCGAATTTCTTCTTCATTTACCGATAATCAAATGTTAATGTCAGAAATGTCTGCTTACAATAAAAATACAGTTTGAGATGAGTCCGGGTGTAGTGAGGTCTTGTGGCCACACGGGGGCGGCGGCCTCGTTGGTCCTGATTGTTTCTCATATGTCATCACGTCGGTGTCGATGTCAGTAGATTACAGGACGGAGGAGCAGTAATGCTTCCTCTTAATCCCCCACTGGGTGCTTACGTAACATGTTGATATTGTTGTTTTTTAGTTAGCAAGAGCTTAAAGAGACACAGGTTCAATCCCCACGCAGGTCACATGACCAGAGGAGCGCGCTTTCCTCTAACTGATCACAGAATCTACCTCCACTGATCCATCCTGGAATAATCCCCAGTTTCAGCCTTGATTAATCCTGTCACCTGTCAGTGAATCATCGCGTTTATGCTCCTCAAACATCAGCCTGCTTCTCATTTCAGGTTCTGAGAACCGCGACTTCAAAACTCAGAATCTTAAACACTCACCATCTCACATAATAATAATAATAACAACAATAATAATAATAGTTATTATTATTTTGGTTTGGATCATTACATCCATGAAGGATTCACTTGTGTGACTTCCTTTAACAAAATGGTGGTCATTCATTTATTTGTGGTCTATTGGTCATTTTTGTTCTAAGTTTAATTCTCCCTTTCTTAGTTTTTACAGAAAATGTAATTAAAAAAAAAACACTAAGAATTTTTTCACTTTTCTTGGTGAACTACGGTTTCTTGGTCGGATGCACATGAACAACTCTGAGCTCGGCTTCTAAACTGAAGCTCTGCTCCTTCCAACCATCTGCAGGCGCCTCCTCGGAGTTTAGAAAGTGAATAATTCACCATTTAAAGTAATTTTATGCTCCCTCGGCAGAACTTTAAGCTTCATTTCATGTTTTTACCTTGAAAAACAAACATGACTCCCTCATTGAATTCTCTTTAAAAGCCTTTCAATTTTGCAGAAAACTTAATGATTAACATTAAAATCTCATTAATAGGAGTAAGGAAATGAAGCTGTTGCATTTCATAAATAAAAAAGATACAACATGTCAATCACATCTGCAGCAGCTGGGCATCAAACACGCAGCACACTTCTTAATACAAACGTTTTACATCAGTTTTACAGTCAAAAATGAGTAAATACTGCAAATTCTCACCGTACATGAAGACGGTTTCAGTTCCCATCCAGTCACTGCATCACACACACACTCACACACACACACACACCATTAATCCTTCAAAACACTCACTCACTCACTCACACACACACACACACACACACACACGCACGCACACGCACACACAGACCAGACTCCTCCCACTTTCATTTAACGGCATCACCGACACATAAAACAGATTAATGTTGAATGTTTGTGAAAATTCCAAAACACATTGAGAAGATTTAGTTTCACGTTTTTAATGTTTATTGTAACAGAAAGCACATTCAACGCTGCGACACGCATCAGCGGCTGAAAGTGTCTGTGTGTGTGCGCGCGTGCGTGCGTGTGTGCGTGTGTGAGATCTGAGCCATGTGCAGCAGCTCAGCTTATAATCTGCTCTGGATCTCTGGATTTATGATCATTCCAGCAGAAACCCAACATAGATACATGTATATACACATATGTATATGCCAATATATATATGCCAATATACGGAGCATCTGGCAAACTGACAGTGACTGAAGCAACATGGAGCTGGTCAGCTACATTAGTTACATTTGCCTCTTCAGTTACATTTCGTTACATTGACCTCCTGATATTATCTCTCCAGATTAAAAGTTTTATCTCCTGTGTTGTTTTTTGCTGAAAAACTGGAAATCCTCTCACACCCAGAATGCACTGGGAGTCAGTTTAACTCTCCTCGGTTGACTATTGCTGGAAAGATTTTAAAAAAGCGATATTTGAACGATTTGGAGGCGTCTAATGTGATGATGTGCAGACGCACCTGATGACATCATCACGTGAAATGACCACTGGCGAACCAGCACGACTGTTAGTAGAAGTACTGCTGGTGGTAGAAGTATGAGTATCTGTTACCTCCAGGTGTCTGATGGTCCAACACAGCACAGCAGTCCTGCAGCAGTCTCCGGGGAGCCTGGGATACGGTCGGCATGGCGACGGCCCGCGGCAGTGACATCCCCCGGGGCAGGCTGGGGATGCTCATGCTGGGTAAACTGGGGAACGTGGGCAGGCTGGGCATGGCGATGCCTCTGGGTAAACTGGGGGGGCTGACGACTCTGGGCAGAGCAGGCATGGTCACCCCCCGCGGCATGCTGGGAAACCTGGGGAGAGTCCCTGGCATCTCCGTGGGGACCTCGCTGCCCCGAGGAAGAGCAGCAGTTGATGGACGCGTGAAGCAGGAGATCTGGAGAGAGAAGACGGTGTGAATGTACAATGAACAGCAGGATTGAGGCAATAAGCTCCTCCCCCTCCGTCCTCACATTCCTGCGAGTCTTAACCTCCACGTCACCGCTGCTGAGACGGGAAACAGAGGCGGCAAACACAACCACAGGAGCTCCACTCTGCTCCTCTAACCTCCATTTCTGCAGGTTTCACGACAGCTGTGCACACCTGTGTGGAGGCCAACACACATCCGACTGCTGGTGGTGAAATCAAGCGCTCATTCCGTCATTCACGCGCCACCGCCGGCAGCCATGTGATCACAGCTCAAGTGTGCTCTCACTGTCATTCTGAGGACTGATTAGAAAATGTCACCCACTCTCACAGGTCTGCAAAGACTGGGGAATGTTGACCTCTGACCTCTGGGAGGAGCCTTCTCAATGTTAGAGGTCAAAGCTGACAGGTGAAGCTGATGGAGCTTCTGCAGAAAAAGCTTCACATACATCAGCGACACTGTTACATTAGAGTTCCTGACAATTCCCTCACAATAAAGCCATCAGCCATAAGATTACGACCAGCGCGTGTCCACCATGAGTATAATACAACACATCAGCCATAAGATTACGACCAGCGCGTGTCCACCATGAGTATAATACAACACATCAGCCATAAGATTACGACCACCGCGTGTCCACCATAGAGTATAATACAACACATCAGCCATAAGATTACGACCAGCGCGTGTCCACCATAGAGTATAATACAACAGCCCTGCAATCAGGTCTCCCTTCAGGAGGAGTTTTATGTTGAATTGTGATTGAATGTGTGTGAGAGAGGTGTTGACATGTTTGAATGATTGTTATTGGGACTGTAGTTTGTGACGCTGTTGTTGGACCGTACTTGGCTACACTGGGAGGGGTCCCTAATATTCTGGTCACAGCGGTCATATGCATACGGTTGCCAAAATCTCTCGACAGATTAAATCAAAAATCAGCCTGGGGAGAACGGGAGGGAGAACTGATTGCAGGACTGTTGCATTACATTCTAACGTAAACATGCCATCATTTTATGGCTTATAGGTGTGTGTGTAAACTGCAAATGCGACCGACCAGTGTGGTCTTTGCTTCCTCCAAGTGATAAGTGTGTTTTGTGATTTATAAATGCTGCTGTGACACTGCAAGTACCCACTGGGCATCAATTAAGTAATCAATCAATAAATCAATCCCGACGCATTAAGGCATTTGTCTGTGACTTGTGTCCAAACACGTGCTTGGTGATGTCACACTGGCCTTAACCTTTGACCACCAAAATCTAGGCAGTTCAAACTTGGGGCCCAGATGATATTTGTGTTACATTGGAGTGAGCTCCCAGTGTAATCATCATCATTTGGGCCGTTCAGGCATTTGTGTGCAAGTTTCTCATGATCGGCATGTAACATTGGCGGGTTACAGGCACAAACGGGGCTCGCGACATCCAGGTCCACTTGACCTTTGACCATCAAAGTCTCATCAGCTCCTCCTTGAACCCGAGTTTCCATGCACGTCTTTCTGAAACATCACGTTCACAACGCCAAGATGGACGACCTGAAAACAAAATGGCAGCGGCCTCCAGATGCAAAACTAGTTTTCATCTCGTCTTTTTCCGAGTCGGAAAACGTTGCCCGCTTTCGCCTTTCATCTGTTTTAGCGTGTAAACTTTTTGCAAGCATCTTTATTCGGTCTGCAGGGACAAAAACCCCCGCAGCTGACAGAAGCACTCAGAGAGAGACCAACCTATCTGCCTCGGCGCTGGAGCCGCGCTCGGCGCGGGCGGCCATGTTCTGCCTCCGCTCGCGGCTGCGCTGTTGAACTGCGTCAAACCTTCTGTGTTCGCGAGCTGCTGAGAACACTTGTGAGGAGAACCCGCAGCACACATGGACACCCGCGAAGCTCCAAAGCTGCGAGCCCCGCGGGCCGGCGGGGGGGCGCGGCCGGCGGGGGCCCGCAGCCGCCCGCCTCTCCCGCGTCTTTCCCGCCGTCAAGACAAAAACACGCAGCTGACGTTCCCCGGATGTACGCCGCCATCTTGCGCTGGTGACGTCACCAGCGTCTGCGCAATAGAGACCGGGAAATGGAGCCGCAGAAAATCGATTATTTTACAATCAAAATATACATTTTTACTGTCATGTGAGGTCAGTGCTGCATGTGCTCCAGCACCTTGTTATGTACGATTCCTTAACAAGAGTCAGTAAATGCGTCCGAGAATTCCGGGATTTTTTCATAACTTCCGGTTTATTTCACTCAGTCCGTCGCCGTCAACCATGAAGCCACACCCCCTTTTGTAGCGTCATATAACTATTTACAACCGTAAACATCGGAAAAATGAACACCTGCAAAACTTATTTGAACTAACAGAAAACGTCTTTGAGAAACAATATTGATATGAAGAGAACTTTGAGTTTGTCCCGCCCACCAACGTGGCGGGGGCGTGGTTTACCTGACCAAGACGAGCTCTTCTGCCTTTTGAAAATTATCACTTTTACAGTTCAAATATTATAACTATTATTAAAAGGAAATGCAGAACAAGAAAACAGTTTCAAAATGTCCAACCTAGACTTTTTATTTCCTCAGAAGCTTTCAGATTTGTCGGCATCATAGAAACGAGTCAAAAAATAGTCAAACATGAAATATGGAATTATCAGGAAGTAATGAATGTGAATAAACACACGCACGCACACACACACACACAGGAGCAGTTTACCTTAAAGGATTTCTGCCAGAAAGCCTTGAGACATCGTATTTAAGTGACAGAAAACTATCTTTAAAAAAGTCAACAACAGTGCAAAAAGTCAAAGCCTTTTTCAACTATTTTTATGTGTTTCTGTGTTTGTTTCTTTATTCTGCAACACGTTTTCTATTTTCCTATCCAGTGAAGTTTGACTGAGCGGATGAGTGAGCGAGCGGATGAGCGAGCCAGCCAGCCAGCTCTTCTTTAGCCCTGCGTTACCTTTGTAATTATGTTTAACAGTAAAGGCTAACGCCACCAAAACTTTAAAACAACTAAAATCATGTGACTTTTTTTAAGTAAAAGCAGGACTTTCAGCAAAATGTTAAAAATGCAACCGATGCAGAACATATCGGATTATAACTGCGGACATATAAGTAGCATCTCCGTGCTGCAGCTGCTCAGCATGGGACCGAGCTGGTGGACAGCAGAGCTGCTAGTGCAGAAGCTGATCAGACGTTCAGTCATCAATCAAACGCAGTAAAATTACATGAAAGAGTTGCATGTCAGAGTATTTCAGACTCACCTGCTAGTTCACGGCAGCGTTCTCATGTATGTGTGTGTGTGTTTCTCTGACAGGCAGCCTGCTGCTTATGTAACTCTGCTGAGCCTTTACAGGCCGGCAGCTCTGATCAATAATCAATAGGGATGATCGACACACAGCTCCGCATGCTTGGGGCGTCTCTGACATCATCACACACGTGCTGCCGTGTTCCTAGAAACTTCCTCTGCTGCTGCGTCACTCGTAAAAACATCAGTGTTTCCTGTCATTTTCAGCTCGTTCTGGTTCCCACCCAGCAGGACCGCACACTGCGGGAGAACCAGCGCCCCCCAGGGCCCTCCAGGGCCCCCCAGTATCCCCCAGCACCTGAAAACGCCCACCCACAGTGCGCCGCCTGGTGTCCGATGTTTGCTACGGCAAAGAAGCACAGATGAAAACAAGAGTCAGACACAACCGCCGTCGTCCTGAATGAACGCGGGTAAAGAGCTGTTCAAGCAAACCTCTGCCTGAGCTGAAATGCATTCTGGGTGTGTTGCTGAGCGACAGCTGGGGGTCAGAACACGAGATTCCAGTGGGGGCGGGGGTTCCAGAGTGTTTTTAAATGTTGGTGTTTGGAGCGAAAAGGTCAAGAACACACTGAAGCACTCTGAGCCTCACATGACCACACCTTCACCTGGTGATGTCACCTGAGTCATCGTCAGTCTCTTGAAGGTTCATCCAAGGTCCAATCAAACGCTGGCTTTTGCTTTATTTCTTCAGTTACTCGTCCTCTTTATTCATGCATGTCTATATTTGTAGTCCAGTAAAAATGACTGAAATTACCAAATGAATGTGGTTATTTATTCTAGTAAACAAGCAGTGAGTTTCCCCAGTTAGAAATGTGCAGGTGTGGCGCCCCCATGTGGTTATAGTGGTTACATGTCCACAGACTGAGGGCAGGAGACACTGATGGAAATATTCCATCTGACGTTTGATATTTGCAGATTTTTGTTTACTTTTGTGACTCAGTCAAATAAAGACAGCTGATCACAAGATAAACAAAAACAGTGATGTCATCGATTCTGAGTCAGTCAGATGTGACGGTTCAGGTCACCTTTGTTTATCATGACCAGGTCTAAGGGTCACATGGCTGACCCTCCTCCGACATACAGTCCTCCAAACTCCGCCTCCAGACCCTCCAGGTGGGCGGGGCCAGAGGTGCCGACTGCATCCCTCTCCCCCAGCTTCCTCCACCACGGCAGCCGGCTCGCCTGCAGTCGGGCGTTGTGGGCGTCGCGGGCGCGAGCAGCAATGGGACCTGAGGGGCTCAGGAAGGACTCCACATCTGTCACCGTGACGACAGAAAGAGGCGGGGCATCTGTGGGGGAGAAAGAGGGCACATGATTGAGGTGGAGGAAGAGGAGGAGGAGGATGAGGAGGAAGAGGAAAATGAGGAGGAGGAAGGAGAGGGTGACGAGGAGGAGACCGAGGACGAGGAGAAGGAGGAGGAGGGAGAGTAGAAGGAGGACGATAATGAGGAAGAGGAGGAGGGACAGGAGGGGGAAGAGGAGGAGCCAGAGGAGGAGGATGAGGAGCAGGATGAAGAGGAGGACCTTTGAGCAGATCCAGCTGTGTGTGTGTGTGAGCCAGCAGAGCCGCCGTCCGCTGCTCCTCCCTCCTCTGCTGCTCGCCGCCCTGCAGCTGTGACACCAGCAGCAGCTGCACCTGCTGGTGGAGATGCTCGCAGTCCTGACGGCTGGCCATGGACGACTGCACACACACACACACACACACACACACACACA